>RJWM01003082.1:0-118066 GCA_004363535.1 Dasyprocta punctata | reverse complement strand
TGATTCCCTAGGTTCTCCATACAATTTGCTGCCCCAGCCATGGTGTGAAAGTTCTGCCTCTTCTTGATAGTAACTTAGAGTGAGGAGAGAGAGAGTTTCCTTCCAAAAAACAAGAGAGTAGTGCATTGGTTGCTTTCCATAGTTGGGACAGAATATCTATCATCTAGACTTAAAGGAGGAAAAGTTTATTTTGGCTAATAATTTCAATGTGTTCAGTCCATAGTCACCTGTCTCCAGCACTGAAGTGTCATGATGGAATGGCATGGCAGAGGACAGACATCCACCACACTGTGGCCTGAAAAAAGAGAGAAAAGGAGCAAGAATACACATCCAATTCACATGGTCAGTGACCAGTCATTTCTGGCCAGCCCTGTCTCTGAACATGACAGTTAAGGGGGACACTGTGAGTCTAAACCATAACAAGGAGAAAATGTAAACAGAAGAGAGAAAACAACCCAAAAATGGAAAGGATGGTATGAGTGGAAAGAAAGAGAAAAAAGAAAAATGGATAGGTGAAAGAAAATGTATTTTGTAAATAAGAAAGTAAAAATAATTCTAAATTAGATAGTGTCTACAATAAATATCAGCGAACTGAATCATCAGTTAAAAGATAGATTTGAGTCTGGATTAAAAGGAGAACATGAAATTAAAGCAAGTATCTCTATAAGAGATATATCTTGAGAAAAAAAGAAAAATTAGATCTCAAAATTTAAATAAGAAACATACCAAACAGTGTTTTGATATTAATTTCAAATCAAATATGCTTTAATCAAAGCGCTCTATTAACAATATGATGAAAAGTTCAATTCATTGAGACTCTGTAACAGTTCTAAACTAGTATCACACCATAATAAAACAGCCTCAGAAGTATAAAAGGTATACATTGATATGCTTCAAAGAAAAATGAATTTATCTACTATCCTTGTGGGAAAATGTACATGTGACAAATCAGGTGTTAGTTGCTTCTGATGCAGTAGTTTAATGTCTTCTGTCAATATCTGTATAACCATAGCAAACTAATAAGTTAACTTGCAAGTCAGTTATTATGAGAAAAAACAAAAGAGAACTTTTAGCTTAACTACACATCAAAATTTATACCAGTTTAATTAAAGGCTTAACTGCAGAGCTAAATGCACAAATGTTTAAGAAGACAATATAGAGAATATGATCTCAAAGAAAATCTATATCAAAAGAGTACAAACTAATACATTTTGATAAATTTATTTTCTTTAGTATTGAGAATTTCTGATGATAGAGAGACCATAAAGTAACTTAAAAAGATAAGCAATAAGCTGAGAGAAGCACTTCTAACACAGAATTGATGAAGGATTAGTATTTGGGATAAATAAAGAACTCTCAAAATTATCAGTAAGTAAAAATGTAACCCAAAAACTGAACAAATGCTATGAAAATCCATTTCCCAGAAGATACATGAAAAGCTCACAATCAAATGAAATGATGTTCAAGTTCACTTGTAGTCATGAAAATGCAGACCTATGAAAATAATGAGCATACTTTAATTGTCAAGTATTTTCTTAAAAATCACTAAGAATTGAACATTGTCTAGGAAATGCCCTCTTCTTCCATCGAGAGACGAAATTGATACAATGTTCACTGAGAAACACTTGACATTAAGATTAAAATTGAACATATGTATGCCTTTTACTCCTGCAACTCCAGTTCTAGATATTCTGCGGAGAGAGATGGTGCAGTGTGAGCCAGGAGACAAAAGAAACTTCAGAGCATTGCCATGCATCAGCCCAAACTGCGTAAGTAGTAGTGACAGACAAGGACATGGGACCGCATTCATACGGTAAGTCCAAGCGGTAGGAATGAATCCATGTTGCCCATGTTTTCACAAGGACGAGCCTCAAACCACAGCTGTGAGTAAAGGGAATGTGGCACAGAGCAGTTACGCTGACAGCAAGCTCTAACATAAGGGAAAATAAATGCAACGGCACTTGGAGATGCATGAATAAAAACAGAACAAGAGTGAAAAAGCAAATAGACACAAATCAAGATAATACAGGGGCTATTTCTCTGAGGAAGAGGGAGCTGTTCTTGATGAGGAAGCATAGAGGAAGTTTTTAAGACATGATAAGGCTTTTCTTGTTCATCTTGGATATGGATATGAAAATGCTAATGTATTATTGTCTAAAAATATACAGCATAAATATTTTATATGTATGCTTCACAGTAAAGTTTTAAGGACATTTTACATTTAAATAGAATAGTGTGACAACTTCTTTAATATACGAAGTATAATGTACAGAAAGGCTAACGTGTCCTTTGTAGTCAAAAGAGACAAATTATTACATATTTCTAAATAATGTATTTGCATTTGCATTGCAGAACAAATATAACTTTTCTAAATGTGGAAAAGTATCCTTTCTTTTCCCTCTCCTTAGTTCTTATGTGGGCTTTTTGGTTAGATCTAGGAACTCAATTAATAAAAGACCTGATTAACAATAAAGAGGCATAAAAATCATACTATCTTTGCATGTACATAGAGATATCTTCTTCATAAGAGAGTTAAACCTGAAGAAATGACCAAATCATTATGCCTTTATATGTTTTAAAATGGAACACTAAGTCTGTGAAAAAATGATGAAACAAATGAATATATGGAAGAGAGTAGTAAACTCCACATATGTTACCAAGAGACAATGGTGGAGCTAAAGAAACTAGAGAATAAAAAGGGTTACTTCAAAGAGTTTTTTTACCCAGGTTCACTCCTGCCCCAGTTACACATCTCTGGTGGTCAAGGCTACTTTTCAGTGTGTGTATACAAAGGACACTGCCCTCAGATGAATCTTCATGGCTTGCTGCATGTAGGGAGAGCAAGACCAGGTATCCCTTTCTGAAGTTACAGTTTGTCAGATGGTTTCACCCAGAAACAGTATGCTATGGTTTGAGTCTGGATGTTCCAACAAAGCCTTATGCAGTCAGGGAGGTGAGTTTCTAGAGTTTGTGAATGACTCATGGTACAGTGTTGGGATTATGGGTGTGAGCGCTACATTCAAGTGGGCGTGGCCTACATACAATATAAGGACCAGAAACAATCTTCTCTCCATGCTCCTCCCCCTTTCCTCTGATTGCTTGTGGTGTTTTCCACCATGATGAGCTGTTGCCCCTCTGCTCTGTGCCACTCTGCCTTGGAGCTAGCTGATTATGGACTGAAACCTTCACAAACTGTGAGCTAAATAAACCATCCCTTCCCTAACTTTGGGTGTTATGTATGTTGTCCCAGCAACAAGACAAAAGTAACCAAGACAGAATTAATATACCAGCTTGGCATATTAGAGACAGGGCTTGTTTAACAATTTCCTAAGTCATTTGGCCCTGCCCTGTAACCTCTATCTCACACAATCATCTCCACTTGCTTTCAAAACTGGACTTAATGGCATAATGAGATCACCTTTGCTCCATCATTTATTTGTATACCATTTTGGGAGAAAGAATTAAAGTGTGAGACATGGGCTCTTTAGATGGTTGAAAAAAACTGTACGAGAACTAACACTTCTAAGGGTTTTAGCTTTGGTGTTCATTTTTCACTGCGATTTCACATCACAGGAGCTGTGCAGTAAGTGGAGTGGGAGATTCTGGTGGGCATTTTGGTGGACGGCAGGGCGGTGCCGTACTCATCTGACATCGGACTGTGACCCCTGTAGAATGTAAGTGAGCACTTTTCCAGTAAAGAGTTCATTTCTGTCTTCACATCACAGCTTCCACTCTTCTCATCTCTGCCTTGTCACTTCCAGGTGCCCTGAGCTATACATTCACTTATTAACTTATGCATTCATAGCAAATCTAAAATCAAAGGGTTAAAAGAACATTAAAGTATGTGTTACAGAGAATAGTAAGGAAAAAGGCACTGGATTGCTCAAACGAATTAGAAATTTTGATTACCACTGACTGCTCGAGGCCAGCAATATTTGTGGTGTTTCAGGCTCAAGGGTGCCAGGCTGCCTGTGGAAAAGACACAATTAATTAATGTTTTCTGAGATTAATTAGAAAATTAAATGGAAGCATAATGAAAATCAGCATGGCTCAGCTCACTAGATTTACAGCTGTGAGTCACTAAATTTCAGGATTACTCAAAATATCTATGTATTACTTCAGAACAAATACAGTAAGATTGGCTGTAATTGATGTTTTTCACCTTTAGCACCTAATTCCAAGGAGAATTGCTACAAACTTCAGGATATTATAAGCCACAGAGCTGTCTGACAGCCCCAGCCTGTGTTGACGTTCTTCAAAATACCTTCATTTGGAATAAAGTTTCCCAAATATCCAGTGGAATTTGGAACTGTGGTACAGATCATTTTTCAGCCTGGGATACTGGACATCCCTCCGCACTGCATAGGCGCTGTCCAGTGGAAAACTCTTCAGTCAGGCTCCCAGGTCCAGAGCAGGTCTGAGAAAGATCAAGGCAAGAGAACCCAGTGAGCCACTGAAAGATTCCCAGGGACGTGACTTCAGATTTGCTGTGTGGAAGCGATAGGATCTACATTTTTATCTGTTGGACTCTGAGTCCTGTTTTCTGTAAAAGGTGTGCACTTAAACTATTTCTCACATATCCTTATCAAGCTGTCAGGTAATCAAAAGATACAGGAAGTAGCCCATTATTATGTGCTGCTAGCCCATGATTTTATTGTAGCTTAATATAGTTGACATTCAATAACTGAAAATGTCAGGAAAGACTTTTTTAAATAAATAAAACTGAGCAAATATAATTGTCTTTTATTGGACTGTACATGTGTAAGATTCTTCTGAAAAGTACTCAGAGGTTTGTGTGAACCACACCTCTACAAATTCTCCAGATTGAGCATGTGTGAGCTTGCTTTCTTTTTGTCCTCGCTACACAGCTTGCATCTTAGAGACCTGTGATGCACTCTGTATTGGAGTTACCAGCTCCAGCAAGATGCATGGGGTAAGTGACTATGAAATGAATCCTTCTAGGTCCCTGCAATTGGCAATGAGACAGAAATTACACCCATTTTCAAATCTACTTTTTCTAACTTTGATTTTGAAAGAATATTTTAATACAAATATTTTGAAGCCTATTTGGTACAACATCCAAAATGGTCACTGTGAGAAATGTTCTCAAGTTTTGAGATGATTGATGAATTTTTGGCAATTTAAAAAAAAATTTGTCACACCATATTCTGAATGTCTGGTGTAAAGCATAGATTTTCCTTTTTTTGGTTGCTAAGACTTTCTTACTTAAAGGCTGAGACCGTTAAAATAAAAACTTGTGTTCTTTTAAATAGCATAAAATTGTTTTTTGCAATATCATTAATCATTTTTTAGTATTCAGATTAGTGTTTCCCAACAAACCCTCACTGGAACCTCATTTGCTATGATGTTCCTTGAATGGAGGCTTCTGTGATAAAATAAATTCGAGAAATTCTCCTTCTTCTTGAATTTGCTCAGCACATGAGAAATCTCAAGTTCCTGAGAATTCTTGCAGGAAGGAAATTGGTTTAAATTTATGCAAACATGCTTATCTACACGTAGATTTTTAATTTAGTATCTAGTTAGATTTATTGGGTGCTGTTTCAAATTTTATGTTGTCCAAAGCAAGATCTGGACAAATCGTGTACGATCTTTAACAACACCTTTTCGCCCTGGAGTAAGGAGTATTTGGTGACACTGTGGCTCAATAATTCTGAGAACCCCTACCCTTTCGCCCAAGAGTGAATTTTAATGCAAGCTCCATGTGGAAATACAATGGGATTCAACATGCCACATCAAAGAGCGCCTCAAAGTGAGATCTAACTCCAAGTCATTAGAATTTCATCAGGTAATGTGCATATTCTATTCCCCCAAATAAGTGTCGTCTGCTTTCTGGTGTTAAACAGTGACAACCATCGGCCATCGTTCCAGACTGAGACCAACCATTAGGCCCCAAGAGACCAGACCAAAACAAAATGGAGTCACCCATGTCAAAGGCCACTTCATCTTTCATTGAGCAGAAACTATAGCGTGCAGATAGATTCCATCACAGACCTGTTAACCCAAAAACAAAAGAATCCTACTCACCTGAGTAGGCGTAATAACTTCCCTTGGCTTTTACGCTAATAAAAAAAAGTAACCCGAAGTAATCTAATGTTAACCTACCAGTCTTTTTTTTTCCTTCTTTTTACCTGTTCTATTTCTTTGTTCTTGCCTTACAAAATCCACTCTTCTTCTATTGTCTGTTAGGACCTCTGATTTTATCTCACATGAGATGCTGCCTGACTCATGAATCACAAATAGGACCCAACTGGGTCTAAAACTAAATTTGCTCAAGTTTTGCCTTTGACACCAGGCTAACACATTCCTGTGTCAGTGCCCCTGGAAGCATGACTGAGCCCCCTGTGATCTCACATTTGGAGGTGTCAGCATCACCCTGGGACACCTGAGAGACTTCACCTCCTTCCACACCCCAGGCTGCACCATGCACCCGCCCTGAGCTCTCCAGGTGACGCTGACAGTCACCGAGGTGGGGAAGACCCCGGTATGGATACTGGAGCTGATCTGCTTTTCTGTTCCCTCACTCACCCCTGCACCAAGACACAAACAGCAAACTGCTGTCAAGATGCCAGCCCAGGAGGGAGGCCACCCTCAGCCTACACCCCAGAGGGCAACGTTCTGCTTAGAGGCTGCAGACAGTGACAGAGTTTCAGGAACTGGGTGTCACTTGTGAAACTGCCTTGGTACCTCTCTCGTTAACACCACCATTCAGTGGATGAGCAATTCAATCTTTTTGTTGCAATCAGTCCCAGAGTGATCAGGTACACACAACACACCTACACTCAATCTGAAGTCCAGTTCAGAGAGCTCCAACAACAGACAGGTTCAGGAGAGCAGGGGGCAGGGTTCAGGATGATCAGCTTGGAGGCAAGAGGAAGAAGAAAGCAGTCACGAAGACTGGCGTGGTGACGCCGGGAGCTGGGGCACAGGCTGAGCGTTTTGACAGTGAAGCACCTGCAGACTGGGGCTTAGCAGCTTCTGTGTCCCATCCCGTCGTGAAGCAGGAGCAGGAACCGGAACTGTGCGTGCAGGAAGCGGAGAATTGGGGTCACTTAGATGCCGCAGTCAGGGTAAGGGAGTTTGGCTTAGTGTGAAGCCCATTCCCTGGCTTGCTTCTTTTTCCTAAGAAGCAATCCTCCAGCTAGCAGATCTCTCCCAAGACCTTGCTTCCCGTAGGGCGCCATGCAGAGGCCCGGGGCAGGGTGAACTCCTCTGCACAGGGCATCCTTTCACCCGCCTTCCTGCGCAGTCTCTGCTCTGGGAAAACCAGGCCTGTGAGAACATGCACATGAAATGTCAGAAGGTCTTGAAACTAATTCTCCTTGTTTCAAAATACAAGAACAAGAAGGGACTTCTTAAAACTACTTTCAAAGTACAGCCTACTCTTGAAATCACAGGCCAGTTACACCCACGCAAAGGTTTTTGCTTTGGTTTTTCTCTCCTCCCCTCTCCTCTCCCCCGGGTCTCCTTAACATCACTTCTATTTGATTATTGCTCAGGGAGCAGTGTGGATAACCAGTGCCCGAGACATGGTGACGGCCTCTCCACTGTGTCATTACACTCACCCTTGATAGTCCTGAAGGTCATCCTTGTTAGCACTGGCATGGAGTCTGCTTTTTCACAGAAAGAGGGGATCGTTTTTGCAGGCCTTGATGGTTTTCAAATTATCTGAACCCCAGAAAAGAGAGCAGAGAGAATTTTATTTTAACTCATTTTATTTCAGAATTTATTTTCCAGTAGCTAGGAGGCGGTGCCTGGCCCAGCAGTCAAGTCCGCAGTTAGCGAGCAGTGAGACTTGATTATGTTTGGACCCAGTCGCTTATTCTGGGAAAGACGCAGTTAATGAGGAGAGAAATGAACAGTGCACATCGAGTCACAGTGCGTTTGTGGTCATTTGTGACCCATTTACTCCTCTCAGTTCTTTGTTTATTCCTCCCTACTCCCACAGGTTCCTTGGAAAAACAACAGAAAAGCGTTCACTGGTAGACAGTTCGGGGTGTTGAAGGTAATGATTCTCTCTCTCTCTCTCTTTGTCTCTGACTCTGTCTCTCTCTGTCTCTCTATGTCTCTCCCCTCCCCATTGTTGGCAGTAATTGGGGCACTGTTCATCTCTCCCATAAAATGATAAGGAAGTGCATCCTAAAACTATGTCATATTTTCCATTATTTTGCAACATATTTTTCATTGACACTGCTAGTTTTTATTTTCGCTCGTTTATTTCTTTTTCTTTTTCTTTTTTAAAATCTTTTTGATGCACTCTTTGCCACTTTTCTAAATAATAGTCCATTAAACAGTTCACAGTGTGTGTTCTGTAGGAATGTAAAAAAGTGATTGGATGGTACTAATTAAGGAGAGATTTTGTTTCCACTTACTGCAGATCAATGGTGGGTTACATTAAAGCCGCATATTGCAATGAGTTTAACACAAAGGAACAGCTGTGGTAAATACATATTTCAAGACATCCAGGTAGGTTAAATAAACGTGCCTTTCTCTGAGAAGTCACTTGTGTTGTAACTGTAAATTTTACTTGCAGAACTGTGGGGAAACACAAAGGCTAATTATGCACTACAATTGTTATTAGTTTCAGTAGAATCGAAGAATAAAATTGGGAACTGTTCAGTCACTTTCAGTTCTTACTTTAATCCTTACCCTTCAACATACTGCCTTGACTGTGATATTTTTCCGGTTCAATTTTCAAACAAGAATATCCTAATTGAATCAGGTTTGCTTTGGTTATATACGTATTTTGAATTAAGAGAAATGTCAGTGTCAGTGTAGTTTTAGAACTTAACCACACCTGTCTTTGTGATTATATTTAAACTACTATGTGATAGGATTGATTTATTTGCCTGAAACACGATTTTCGTCTGTGCCAGTTCCCAGTGGCAGGTCCAGTTCTACTGATGACAGTCAAAAGCTATTAGTGCATAGCATGAACTCTGAGAAGCACACACTGGATTGGGAGGAGTGCAGGGCAGAGAATAGGAAGGGAGAATACGTCCCTCTGCTACATAATTTTAGCTTGCAGACCTGTGTGTTTGCAGCCTATCTGTGCAAACGTCTCTTCCTGTGAGTGCCTCAGAGCAGCTGCGTTCTCAGTGCCTTTGTCCCAGCACTTTGGAATGCACCGAGTCCCTCATAGCGTGGTCAACTTCACCTACTGTTTTACCTGCCTACGACAGTGTCCGCCGCAATTAGAAGCTTGTGGGCTCACAGATGCTATTTTACGATAACTTACATTTTTGTCAAGTATATTTTCTACTTAGATTTGCACATTAACAGTTGGACTTCTACAGATAAAATTGGTGAAAAGGGCTACGAGGGAGGATTCCGAGGTGACTTGCTGATAGCACACCTGACTCGCAAGGTGACTCAGGACCAGGCTTGGCGTCTCTGAACCCTCCTCTGCAGTAACGAGAGCTACCCGGAGCGCCAGGCTGCAGAGGCTGACTTCAAAGGGAGCCCTTCCCTTGAAGGAGATGCAAGCCAGGGGGTAGGGGCAGGGAATCAGGCTGTGAAAGAGCAAATTTCTTTCAACCTGGGACCAAAAGCTCAGGAGGCTATGGTTGGTTAAGGAGCTCAGCTTTTCAGTGAAGCCAGGAAAATTCATGTTGGTTCTGAATAAAAGAATTTTTTTCTTTTTTTTTTTCAATTTAAGGCAGGAAGTTCAGTCAGACATCAGATTCACTGTGTAATGTGAACGTTGCTGCGTTCCTGTAGGTCTATGTATACGCACTTCTTAGGCTAAGATGCTTATTATGCATTCTGTTCTCACTCTTAGGTTGGCATTTTCTTTTATTTCTCAGACATAGGAACTCTGCATCTTAGTTACATTGTCTACAACATGGGGATAATAGTTACTCTTCTGACATATTTCTTATGCTGGATAATAACAACAACAAAAACCATGGGGGAAGGTTTCTATAAAATATACTCCACTGGTTTTAACTTATTTTTTCCAGGTTCTCATAGCGTAACTAGAGTGGAAATTGGTACTAATTACATACATGGGAATTCAACTGGTTTAATACACACACACACACACACACACACACATCAAGCACTTGCTACATGCCAGACAATGTTTCTGGTTCAATGTATCTGTCTAAATCATCAAAACTTCTTGCCTTTATGAAATTTATATTCTACCACAATGTCCCTGTTCTTATGTTCGTTTTTGTGTAAGAGGAAGAGAATGTGCATAGACTCTACATCTGTCTGTTGGAACTTGAGATGGAAAAGCAGAGCGAATGTCTTCCTTTAAGCCTTGTGTGAACTCTGAGTGCTGATAAGTGACATGAGATGAGCAGTCACTTCAGAAACTAAATTGAGGATCCGCGTTCCTTCACTGTGTGTTCTGGGAGGAGACGTCCTGAGTTCTGCACTCCTCAGTCGTGTTCCACCCCTCCCTGTGCAGTAGACAGGTTACCTCCAGCCTCTGAGGGACTACGACAGACTGTGTGCACCAGAAAGGGCTGTGTGCCTCCACAGTGAAGGTGTGAAACTGAGCTCGTGGGACATAAGGATGTGAGGAATCTGCAGTGGCACTACTGACTGTGGACACAGAGACACCTGTCACAGCTGGGTCATGATTTGCCACTGACTGAGAATTATCTGGGCAAACCTTTGGGTTGAACAAATGTTGACAAATGATTAAGAATCTCCTACAAGAGATATAAGAACTGACCACAAATGTCATGTGGGAAAATCTAGAATTGAGTACAAGTTCTAACATTTGCTAGGTGAATCCCTTCAACAGATTCTTTAAAACCATGACTCTTGTTAGCTTAATCTTTACAAAAAAAGGTAAAACAACCAAATTCATACAATCACTGGAAAGAATAAAACATGCTTGGGAGCACTTGGTAAACTATACTGTTTGTAACATTCAAGCGTGATTTCATGAGTAAATATTTTGATGGCATTTGTAACATAGTTAAGAGATAGGAATTATCCTGTGATTGTTTAGATCTCAAATGCTCCCTAGAATTCGTATGTATTCAGAGTTGGGGCTTTGTAAAGGTGATTGGATCATGGTGGCACTGTATTTGTCAGTGGGTTCATCTACTGATAAGTCCATAGTTCAACGATGCTACTAGGAGGTTGGGCCTGCTGAGAACATGGGATCCCTGGAGGGCAGGTGGCCTGGAAGTGTGCATTCCTGTCTCAGCAAACCTCATGTCACTGTCTCTGCTCCCTACCTGCCACAAGGTGAGAAAATTTCCTCCATCAGACTCTTGCACCATGATGTTCCCGACTTGGAGCCAGCAGATCATGGACTGAGGCCCCTGAAACCGTGAGCCAAATGAAACCACTCTCATTGAGCTCTGGTGTCAGATCCTAAGTGCCAACAATGGGAAAGCAGCCTAGGACACCTTCATGACACACATTTGTACCATAGCTGAAGACATTTGAGGAAAATAAAAATCAAAATTCATGGAAAAAGCTCATTGTCTACACATATTTTCCTAATAGTACATAACAAATATCTTCCTCATCCTCACCAAGTTTTGCTTCACAACCTTATTCCTTTTGCACAAAGGATTTATTTTGTAGAATACAGCAAGTGAGTAGTTAAGTAACTTCAATAAATTATTTTATTCCTTTAAATGAGGACAAAGCCTAAAAAATGGACATTTGGAACCAATACATGTTTATAAATAATTACTATGAGTACATATCAAAGTGATAATTGGAGTCCTTGTGCCATGATTTGTACAAGGCAGGCTGTGTGAGAAGTTTCTGTTCTCATCATTACGTGAAGCACAAGAAGAGATGCCTAGAGAAGAAAGGAGGCAGAGTCCAGGGCTTTGGAGGCCTTGACATTCTACAAAGAAAACTGCACAAATGATTGGAACTCTGGTGCCATTGGAGGTTCTAAGTAAAAGTACTGTCTCACCCACACACCAGCAAGACATTTCTATTTCAGAGAACACAAGCTGGAAAACAAGTGACGGCAAAAATGCAGACAAGCAGTAAAAGTCTGACTTAGAACAGCAGCAGAGAGACTGAAGAGGAGAGAAGTTTTGGGGAGAATACTTACAGCATAAACTTCTAAGAATCCCAGAATTTAAGTATAATGCTTGGGGAAATAATAACAAAGGTCACATTTAAATGTCTAGGGAGAAAGAGTCGCCAACTACAAGAAGCAGATTGAGACTGTTACCTGAAGGGCGACCTTCAACCTATGCTGGTGGGATCCCAAGTGGACAGGGCCATCAGCCATGAAATGCAGTGATCTTCAGCTTCTGAGATAAGCCTGGGCTCTGAATATAGATAAGCAGGTCCCCAACAGATGTATGGGCAGTTTACCAACTCCCCAGGGGGAAAGTAATCATTATGGTCTACAAATAGGTCCCAATAAAAATAAAAATTTTAAAAATCAGCTGTATCAGAATGAGATCAATTAGGCTGCCTGAGTCACAGGGTGGTTGGGACAGGCTGGCGCTCATCTCCAGCTCCTCTCTCTGGTTCACACTGATGCTGATGGGTTGGTGAGAAGGGCAGACCAGGTAAAATTCAATGGCTCAGAGCTGAGAGCCCTGCCCCCAACTGTGTCATTCCTAATGGAGCATGAAGGATCGCACAGCTGTGTCAGCAGGATCCTCCTGGGGCCATGTTATATCACGTGACTCCCTCTGAGTTTACCGAACAAAGTGCCCCCAGATGGCTTTAAATAAGATTGTGTACTTTGAGATGCCCATGTGGCCATGGCCAAAGGGGGACCTCCAACAGCTGACACATCACCGGCTGACATCCCACACAGAAGCAGAGACCCTGGCCTCCAACCCAGGACTCGCATCCTCCCAAAAACCTGAATGAGTTTAGAAAAGGACCTCAAGCCCCAGAAGAGAACTCCATCTGTCCATGTGTTGATTTCAGGCTTGCGTCACCCTGAACCGAGTTCTGAGTTATGTGCTGTGGTTTAGGCCTACAGAAACTGCCAGACGTTGCTTTAGTCACTAAGTTTGGGGTAATTTGCATGCAGTCATAGAAAGCTGCTATGCTATCCTGAGAGGCACGAGAGCCTTTTTCATGGTGACACTAATGCTGCACTGAAGATCCGCCCTCCACAGAGATACCATGCGGATCCTTGGGGCATGCTTCACACTAACAGCAGGAATTGTTCTTATTGCCGGGCGTGGTGGTGCACACCTGTAATCCCAGCACTCAGGAGGCTGGGGCAGGAGGATCAGCCTGGGCTACGAAGTGAGCCCAAGGCCATCCTGAACTGCATAGTGAGTCTCTGTCTCAAAAAGACCAAAAAAAAAAAAAAAAGTTCTTATAATTTAAATTGGAGACTTAAACATAGGGACCAACACAACAATGTAAGAGGCCCCGTGACTGACTCTCTCTGGGGAAGGGAATATCTGTAGCTGTGCTGACGTCCACATGTATACCTTGCAGGTTACCCATCTGGACAGACCTTGGTTGAGCAGCTACTAAGCCACCATCCTCAAACCCATCGCAAACTGACAAAATATACATCACGGATTTAAAAGAGAAATAATGGATGACAAGACAAACGTTTCAGGAAGTAAACTAGTCTTTCTCCTTCATTATCCCCTTCATCCACAGAAGGACAATTACGTGGTGCTGTGCTGTCGACAAACACCTCTGTATTTCCTTGGCTACAAAGCTTGCTACGTGCGGATAAGGAAAGGTTAAAAATGCTTTCCAACATAGCATTTTCCAGGGTATGATTTCCTTTTGAGTTGAAAGACAAAACCTTCATCTGACAAATGAATGTACTCAAAGGATTATATCAATGGCTAAACCAATTGAAATCTTTGATATATTCAGTTATCTCTGCTGGGAATTTGATGAGATGTAGATTGTGGAGAAGTAAAAGTTATATTTACTTTTCACTTAAATCTTTATTAATCATTTTTATTTAACTGTAGGGAAATTATAACTTCAAATTATTTTCTTTGTCTTCAAAATTAAACAGTCTAATAATAAAAGTATAATTCTACCCAAATTCTTTCTTTTTTTCCACATTAGTTTTTCATACCTTGCTTAACATCTGAAGATTAAACAAATGCATTTTTCTATACTCAGTCAATAGAAACACATGAGTGTGGCCAGTCATGAATTTGGTTTTCCTGTGTGTATGTACTTTGACCTGTCAATAAAGCATCATCATGCTGGCCCAACTTTCCAATTAGTGATTTTTGAATTCTCAAGTATGAAGACTCTGTGATATAATTTTAGATTCACAGTAACGTTGAAACAATAATGACCGATGATGATTCTGAAAAACATACAATTTGAAAATCTTTTAAAAATAAAATCATTTGTGGTGGTAAAGACTCTTCTTCCTTCAGATTGTAGGATATTGCTTACTTGTTGGTCTGCACTCATGCTGTGTGAAGGAAAGGCAGAGACAAGGCAGAGTTTTTATTTTATTATTTTATCTTATTTTTTATCTTCCATTTCTTATCTCTCATTTGGGTAGGCCATGTCAATCCTCAGATTTGTGACCTCACTTGCTCTCTCCTAAGACAGCGATTTTCCTGAGCTATATTTCAGTCTGTCTCCAAAATCATTCTCACCAACACCACAGCTAGAGGGCACACGAACCAGGGGAACATCGCAATCCTGAGGAATGTCTGGATATTTTTAGGGGCATCTGAGAGACTCTATACCTTGTCAGGAATTTTCCAAGCCAGATTTCTGCAGCAGCTTCTCTAGCTGCTTCTTCCTGAGTCAAGGGGAAAGCATATTTGTAGGAGATGTTGTATGAAGCTTTCCTTTTCTACCTTAAATGCTGCCTAATGTTTTAATGTGCCTCTTAAAATACATTCCAGCCAGGATCCTCAGCTTGCCATTGGAAGCTTCCCATGCAGGGATTGCCACAGGGACCACAGTCAGCTCCCCGTCTTCAGGCGATCACAGACTCAGCCCCGCTCTCCTCGCATCCCTGAAGCTTTGCATGTGTGATTATCATACTCCCTTTTGTGTGGGATTATGTGTAATTAAGTTTTCAATCAATTTGACTAATTACATGGAAGTGCTGTCTGTGGGCTAGATCAGGAGACTAGAAACCTAGGTTTCAGAGTCTTACCACTAATTCAGGAGGTGAAGACAGCAGGTTATTTCACTGCTTATTTGCCTAGGAAGGGAGCACAGGGGAAGAATTTCAGGTCAGGTTTAGAAGGTTCCGAGTTTCTGCAGCAAGCTTCCTCGCACTTCAAACCCAGTTCCCAGTGCCTCCTTCCCTTGTTCATCTGAAAATCAGTCACTGAGAGCCAAGTATGCCTGAGGGACAGGTGCGGAGCTCTGGGCACCATGCTGGCCTGGGCCTCACAGGTTTTGCTGCTAAATGGTGGTGGATACAAGGAACAACCTATATAAATTTCACAGACAGAATATTTTTTACATTCTTTCATTTGAAGTATTGTTCTGGGGCTGTATCCTTTGCCATTTCTATATGTCTAATTTTGGGAAAAAATGTAAAATGATGAGAAATAATTTCTGCTTCAGCCAAACCTCCTTTCTTTCTACAGGGAAACTGAGGCTCATGAAGTATCAACAAGAATTTGCTCATCACAGAAGGGGCAGAAATCTAGATCCCCACCCTTTGCCATGCCCGTGTTCGTTTTGGCACAACTATGGGTCAAAGGTGACCTTTGTTTCAGAGTCATGATGGTTGCTGCCAGTAGCAGGAGTCCACTATGCTGAAATGAGGAGCCATTTAGGGCAGAGGTGACCTGCTCAGTGACAGGACAGTTGGTCACCAGCCAGCATCTCAGTTGCCCAGAACACAGAAATCACCAGCCCAGCCGATTCCCTTGATGATCCCTGCTCTCTGAATCATTTTCCACACGGCACATCCCATCAGCTCCCTGTGGGATAGGTGAGAGCAGCAGGAATAGTCATCATGGATGTGTGACTGCCTGTGAAGCCATCAGGAGCCTGTATGAGAGGGAGGAGGTGCATGAACGCCTTCATCCACCCAGCGCCACGGGCTGCAGGCAGACAGGAGGGCGCAGACTCTGCATCCCAGCCTCTGTGCTACGCTGGGATTTTCACAGGACCACACCCCACTGTCCAAGTGCAATCTCCATGTTCACTTCCCTTCCCAGCCTGAAGGCGGTGTCCACCACAGGCCGTCTACGACTCGCCTGACCACGGGACAAGGCCAGGTTTCCCCACCTGCTCTGTTCTGCCATGCGTTATTAAGATGTGGCCTTGCGGGAGCTCTTGAATTCTTGCATTGTGTCATTCACAACATCTTGCAACATCACAAGTTCTTGAGCGGAAAGGGGCATGACTTCTGCTCCTCTGGAGTCTCTAACAAGGCTCATTTAATAAGCTGGACTGATCTGACATATACATCCACAGAGACCTGAAAACCGGACAGGTTATTTGTTGGTTGACTCAGAACCACTCTTTTAATGTTCTTGTCATGGTCATAAAAGGAAACAAATGGCATTGGCCTCTGGTGTGTTCGAAGTGACTTAGTACCAGAGAGCTACTTCATTAAAAACATTCAGAATTTCAAAATAAAAGGCAAACTTTAAAAATATATCGTGGTGGCGCATGCCTTTAATCCCAGCACTTGGGAGGCTGAGGTAGGCGGAGCGTTGTGAGTTCGAGGCCGGCTTGGGCTACAACGCGAGCGCAAGGCCGGCCTGAGCTGCATAGTGCGACCCTGCCTCAAAAAACCAGGCCTGGGAGTTTGGCTCAGTGCCTTAAGCGCCTGCCCTGGCAGGCGCGAGGTTGTGAGTTCAATCCCCGGTGCCGCAAAAAAAAAAAAAAATAAAAATAAAAAAAAATAAAAATAAAAATAAAAATATGTAATGGTTTTAAAATTTCAGATTATGTATTTTGCATTTAGAAATTAATAATAAAAGTTAAAATGAATGTTTTAATAACTAATAGAACTTTATAGACTGCTTTAAAGTGACCTCTGAAAAAATAAGGGTGACCTACAAATATGTTAGACCTCTACAGTAGAGGTGAAACCAGTTTGCTTTCTTTTTCCCTTGCAAAGCTAATTCCGATTCTGTCATGCTTAGTGCTCTCCAATGTTTCAGGGAATAATATGTGTTAGAGCTCTTAGGGACAGGTCTGCAATGTTAAATAGGGTAGCAAGTCAAAGATGACAAGTCTTGTCATTTAATGAGTCGAAGATCAGATATTAATATTGTATTAAAATCAAGCTATGAACACTCTTCTGTTTGCTTGCAAAATGTCAGCAGAGAAGCAACAGGAAATAGCAGAATGGAGAAGACAAAAGTTGCCCATACTTCAAAGATGGTAATAAAACAAAATGAAGTTTATTTAATTGAGACAATGAATTGTTTAATTAAAAGAAATTCCTATCTGTTATTCATTAAGATATGCATCATCAAAATTCATTTTGGAACAAAAATCTAATATCTGCTCTGCAACTTCGGTTTTATGTTCACATACTTTATTTCCCTGCATCACATTGGACGGTGGAGGAGGAGGAAGAAGAGGAGAAGGAGGAGCAGGAGGAGGAGGAGGAAGAGGAGGAGGAGGAGGAGCAGGAGGAGGTGAAAGTATCTGCATTTATGCTGCTCTATGCGCTGAACATACAGTGATGTCTAACAACTTCAAAAGAACTGCACCAGAAATTTTGATTAATCCAGAGATGTAAATGGAAGGTGAGAAGGAACATGACTCAGAGCCCTCTTGAAAGCTGGAAGATTTAAGTCTCTAACAATTTACATTCCTATCCACTGCGTGGTGACAGATCAAGGCATTTCTAGGAAACTCTGAAGGCAGCTGACATCTTGGATTCTGCTTTTTTATGAGAACATTTAGAAGGCTGAAATAAAAATTTCTCTGTTAAAAATAAAATGGACTGATGGTGGAAAGAAAGTGATTCCAGAATATGAAATATACACTACGCTTTTTCCAGTACCTGTTTGGCTAAAGAGAGATCTTACCTCTGGGGTCCTGATGAAGAAACATAAAATCAGATAGAATGGCATCTGTCTCCACTAAGTAGAGTCATTTCTCAGAGAGGAGTGAGACTTTCAACAAGACAAGAGGAGACTTGCCAGTTGACAGCAGCAACTGTTCCTTGGCCTGATGCGGCTGATGGGACTGTGATGTGATCTCCCAGGAGTGGATGGTCTAAAGCACTGATTCATTAGTCTGTTTAATCTTCAGACTTGCAAAGAGAGAGATCCTCCCTGGTTTGAAGGCTGATGGGCTGTCGTCTCCTGAGGTCCTTCCCTTGTGGTTCTTCTCCCATCCACCATCAAAGAAAAGGACTCTGAGACCTGTTGCAGAGCATCTTGGAGAAGAAGAAAGCAACACAGAAAGAGAGCCTGAAATATTCAGCCTGGGACATAGGCAGGTTTATGCCCACTCATTTTAGTCCCACCGTGTGTTTTAGTCACTAAGCTAGACATTTTCTATCTTCTGTATAACGGCATCTTTGGAAAATTTATGTCGAAACATGTGATACAGTTTGTATGGAGTTGGTAATTACAACTTTATGATGAGGTTTTGTAACATCATACTATCATTTAGAGCTGAGATTGTGGTACAGGGAAACCTGCTTGATAATGTTTGGATAACAACCCAACAAAGACACTGATTCCCCTCTAGAAAAACAGATTTTCCTATAAGAACTCAAACCTAAATGAAAAACAAAAAAAATAGATTGCCTTGGTTTTAGGAAGAGAGAACTTGGCTAAAACACATATTTGAGATATGCAGTTTTGGGTTGGGTGGGAATTCACATCGATTGCTCTGATGTATGCTCCGAAGTGGGCCTATGGTTTTTGCCAGCTCTTAGTGGCAAATTTATCATGTCTAAGCTAAAAAAAACTATGTACCTAGTAGCTGGATTAAGGTTATTAAAATGGTGTTTGAATCCCTGCCAGCAGAGCCTCCCTGTAAGTGGCAGGAGGCCCTTGCTTACAGACACCTGTATGCGTACTTACATGATCACCATGACGGGCACAGGTTGCAGTGCTGGATTTTGCTGACGTTCATGCTATTTAAGAGACTCCACAGCTAATGGACCCAATTTTCGGGTGCGATCACCGTCTGAATGTTTGACATTGTACCAAACGGGGATGCTGAGACAGGTCAGAATGCTTTGCAGCCACGAGTGGACAGGACAGTAGTTTCTAAGAAAGCACATTTTCACATAGGGCTGTGTTTGAAACCGGGTGGAGTGAAAGAGGAGCACAGCTCAGCCCGTGCCTCTGCACCTGCCTCTCCCTGCCAGTTGCTTCTTCCTCTTTCTAATTCACCACACTTCTTGGCCAGGTCAAGTTTCCCAGGGCCAAATCTTTATCATGTTTCTCTCCTGCCTGATATATCCAGAGTCTCCTCAATTGCCTGAGTCCCCAAGATCATGCTCTGGGGCTGAGAGATTATTGTGTCTCCTCTGAAGCCTTGGATCAATCCACATCTACCTGGACCTCGCACTCACTGAAAAGGACACTGCCCACTGCTGCTGGCCCTCACTCAAGCCTCTCCACTCCCAGGCTCTTTCCTGTACAGATGGGTCCTAGAGAGGCCAATATCGGCAAACACGTGCCCTGCAAAATTCCCCAGAGCACCTTCTGCCCACCGCTGATTACCTGTTGTTTAGCTGGAATAACAAACAGTCACCGTCTCTTCTAACCTCCCACATTGCAGTGTACTAGAACCCAACTGATGGAAAATCATTTCTGCCGTGTGTTGTAGTCACTGACACATTCATTGCAAATTCCTTGCACTCAGAGTCCATGTCTTTTAGCACATGGTTGATCACAAGGAGGTTTCCTTTCAGAATTGTAATGATTATTATTCTCACAGGAGTCTGAAATACCCAAAGTAACCATTTTCTGTCATTGTAGATCTCTTTCTGATATTTGACTGAAGTTTAGAGATCTATGGAAGCACTGCCTACAAAATACATAGTCACAAATTGGGCTTGGTAGTACACTCTTGCAATTCCAGCACTCTGGGAGGTTGAGGCAAGCAAATCACAAGTTCGGGCAATTTATTGACTTAGCAAGGCCCTGTTTCAAAAATAATAATACCTGGGAATGTAGCTCATTGCAAAGGCTTTCAGTGCAATTCCTCGTATAGCAAAAGTAAAAGCAAACGGAAAAGAAACCATGCCCATGCATGCTTGTATTAAATGTTTGTAAGTAGATGAAAGATAAAGATTGCTTTTTTGTTTTGAAATCAAAGCTGTGGCCTGAAAATAGATGTTTAGGAAGATGGAAACTCCATGTGCTCTTAGACAATCCTGGATAGTAGGTGCGGCTACTCAATGTCCGATGGCTTTGCTGCACGGAATCCACCGCACGGGGCCAGGTGGGAGGAGACAGGACCCTGCAACAGGCTCGGGCTGCAGGTTGCACCCAGAACTTGCCTGCTTCCTGGAACCCCCAGGGCCGGGAATGTTTTAAAAATGATCCTGAGCCTGTGGCGTCATCTGCTGCTGTCATCTGACAGCTATCCCAGGCAAGGCGATGACACCAAGTGTCCCCTTGTGTCACTTTATAAGGAGACGCGGGCCAGACAACCCCACGGGGAAGGGCCAGTCCTTCAGGACTAGGGGTGAGAGGGGTAGTTGGCCAGAGTGCAGAGAGGAAGGAGGAAGGCTGGGGACCTATCAATTAGTCACCTAACTGGGAAAAATATAATTTACCAATCAATGCATTGTACTGTCACTGTGTGTGTGCATGTGTGTGTGCGTGTGTGTGTGGTGTAAGAGTTCCTAAAATCTAATCCCTTTGCAAATATTCCAAATATAATAACTCTTTTTCAGTACTGAAGGTTGAACCCAGGACCTTTGCCCTGAGCTACATGCATCTCCAGTCTTTTATTTTTTTTAC
Source organism: Dasyprocta punctata (assembly GCA_004363535.1). Classification (NCBI taxonomy): domain Eukaryota; kingdom Metazoa; phylum Chordata; class Mammalia; order Rodentia; family Dasyproctidae; genus Dasyprocta; species Dasyprocta punctata. Next base: position 97,223 of record RJWM01003082.1, on the reverse strand, counting down.
TTTGGGACAGCGTTTTGCTAAGCTACTAAATTGCCCAAGCTGGCCTCAGACTTGTGAACCCCCTGCCTCAGCCTCCTATAGTACTGGGATTGCAGATGTGTGCCAGCATGCCATGCTTGGTAAGATATGGTTAACTGTAGCCTTCCTGCTATTTCCGACTTAGTTGCCTTACATGGCCACGAGTTTTACCACTTGATCTATCCCCTCTGTTTCCTCCACCTCCCCACCCGGTAACAGGCTTTTGTTCTGCTTCTGTAAGTTCAGCGTTGTTTCAGACCCTGCTTACGATCGAGACCACACTGCGTCTTTTGTTTCTGACCCATTTGACATAGCATAATGTTCCCAGTTTCTCTCCCTTGTCCTGAAAGGCAGGGTCGGTGAACAACATTTTAAAATGAGGATAATGAGAGCCAACTTCCTTTGGTGAAGACTTGCAGTCCCATCAAATCAGAAAGTCATGGTAAGAGTTGAGAAAGAAGAAATCAAGATGGTATGTTCCAAGATACAACCGCAGAACAAACAGACGCCACTCTCATCGGGGGATAGCTGGGTCCTTAGGAAGTGACACTTTTCTCTCTGGCATGCCCAAAGACTTTGTAGTGTCCACTTTCATCCTCTCTCTTAGAACCTGATTTTAGTCATTTCCTTCGATCAAGTAAAAGTGACAGATAACAGCTTAAAATGGCATCCTTCAGAGCTGGGCGTGGTGGCACACGCCTTTAATCCCAGCACTCAGGAGGCTGAGGTAGGAGGAGCATTGTGAGTTCGAGGCTGGCTTGGGCTACAATGTGAGCACAAGGCCGGTCTGAGCTACATAGTGCTACCCTGTCTCAAAAAACTAGGGCCAGGGCCGGGCGTGGTGGCGCACGCCTTTAATCCCAGCACTCGGGAGGCTGAGGTAGGCAGAGCATTGTGAGTTTGAGGCCCGGCTTGGGCTACAAGGTGAGTGCAAGATTGGCCTGAGCTACATAGTGCGACCCTGCCTCAAAAAACTAGGGCTGGGAGTTTGGCTCAGTGGCTTAAGTGCCTGTCTGGCAGGCGCGAGTTTGTGAGTTCAATCCCCAGTGCCAGAAAAAAAAAAAAAAAACCTAGGGCCAGGAGTTTGGCTCATTGACTTAAACACCTTCCTGGCAGGAGTGAGGTTGTGAGTGCAATCCCTGGTGCCACACACAAGAAATAATAATACTAAAATAAAATGTAGTCCTTTAGCAGGATGTCTGTATTCTAACAAGGGATTGGTCCTTAAGCTTAAATGCTTTCAGTGGCATCGCAGGTGCTCTTGCAGAAATGGAGCAATGTTTTGGAAAGATCTAAGATCTCTCCAAGGTGACCAGGTGGAGCACAAAACGTGAGAAAGTAGTAGCATCCCCTACTCCGGCTGCACCTGTCTGAAGAAAGTGCTGTCTCTTCCCAGCCCAGATGCAGCTGTTTTGCTGAGCATAATTAGCTTAAGAGCTCATTGCAATAACTGGGCTTTGAAAAATCTCTTGTTACCTTCATCTCCCATGAGTTACCGGCTCGCTCCTTTGTGATACACACTATTTGTACCTACTTCAAAGAGACACCGAAGGTTAACTTTCTCCAATTGTCACTAATAGGCTGTTGAATGCCAGACAATTCATTTGCAGATCAGAATATTTTAAATATCATTAATTGACCCTTGTAGGAAAGAGATTGTTTAGTGTTTTTTTAAAGGCGTGGGTAAGGAAGAGCTGCCTTTTCCAGTTCCTTTCAAGTGCTGTCACTGACAGAAGATGCTTGGCTAATTATTGTCAGAAAACAATGATGCTTTTAAAGCTCAGGGTGGTGGCAAACTTAGACACAGAAGTTTGCTCTGCATGATCAAAGGATGATCAGCATCTCCTGAGGGAGAGGCAGCGCTGCAGTACACAGAAGGGAAGAGCAGGGAGAGCGAATGCGGGAGCTCTGTGGGGGAAGTGGAGGCTCTGGGTGAGCTGGCAAACAGAACAGCCTGAACTGATCCAGGTCGCTCTCAGGCATGTTTCTCAATAGTCCACATTTTCAAGTAAACGTAGGGAAAAATGCATGGTGAAGATTAACATAAATAGGAAATGGCATGTCGTATGCTGGCTGTGTTCACCTGAATCACTACAAAGAAATTAAAATACTCATAGGGTCTCAATATATCAATGCTTCCGATGGCAAGTGCAGCCAGCATGCGTTCTCCTGCCCCAGGTAATTAACTCTCATAATGCAAAAGCAAGCATTCCCTCAATACAGAAATTTCACTTCCTCTGTGACAACTGGAAACGAAATTTAAATAAGTCACATTCCAACTCCATCTTCTTATGCTTCCTGTAGAATTACTAAAGAGGTAGGTAGTAAACTTATTGAGTTACTAGGAAGTAAGTTAGTGAATCTACCAACACGCTATTGCTTCTGTGATTAAGGACCTATTAGCTATAAATTTTCTATTTCTGAGATGGATCATAACTGGTTTATATTTGATTAAAAGAAAATGAGTATATGCATGGTATATTACTTTAGGTTATTAGCCTGTTTCTTTCAAAGTATATCTTAAGAAACAATACAGCAATGAAACATAATGTGACATTACTGACAATGAGAAAAGCAAGACCTAGCTGGTGTCTGTCCTGCCTAGATACTGGCCTCCTTCCTCTCTGTCCTACTGGTCAACCTGTCCGTCTGCAGCCTCACGCCTTCCATCTGTAAGGCAGCCCTTATTAACAAGCACTCTGAATTCAACATCATTAATGCTCAGTGCCAAGTCACCACAAACCCCACATTCCCTTCTTCTCTCAGGCTTAAAAAACTCATTTAACACCCAGAGCAAATTAATTAACTAGATTTTCCTAAATTTAATGGAGAATATTCCAACCCATCAAAATCTACCCTTGTTCAAATTAAGGTCACCAAAAAGGTCAGAAGCCAGTCAACAGAATTCTTGTCTGGATTTTACTTTATTGATGCTCAAAATTTTACAAAAATATTATGCTCAAACAGAGCAAGGTGGGATGTGGCCTAGAAGGATTTCATATTTCTTAAAAGCATGAAAATCTTCATTACCAAGATACTTTCATCCTACATACAAAACAAACTTCACCTTCAAATATGCAGTATCATTGGTTCTAAAACCAGTGAGGAGCCCTGATGCTAAACGCTGTGTATATTTGATTACAGGAGAGTGCCTTGTTCTCTGTGGCTAAAGGTGGAAAATAAACTTTCTAAAGCCATGGTTGTCAATTTTTCCTGTGTTGAAATTGTCTGATCTAATACTGTAGCTAGTCTTTTATTTGAAGCTGGCAATCTCCCAAAAGCAAACAAAAACATGAAAGAAAATAGGGATTTATATCAGAGTATACAAATAAAGTGACCTTATTCTGCAAAGCTTCAAATTTGCAAATATTCACATATCAATTTCCATAAACACCTTACCTCTGAAATGAGACAATTTCTTCAGCATGAATCTACAGCCTCTATTTCCTTGGGATGGCAAATTCTGAGTTTCAGAAATGTACTCTACATCATTTTGCATTATTTGCTCAGATTTATTTAAATATTCTCTTTAGAAAAAAAGCACAGGATCCAACCTGAGATAAATTTATAGTATAAAGATTCAATCAGGAGCTAAAATCACTTTTAGAGATTTATTCTCATAGATGTGCATGGATTATTTTAGGCACCAGTTCTCTGAAATCCTTTTGATTAAACTTTGATGACAGTACTCGAAGCTAGATTTCCAAAATACATTGAATCCCGATGAAACTGCATTTAAATATGTTCAAAATAATACAGAAATGTGCTTAGATTTGTTTTGATATCCCCTGAAATCCAACAGAGTATTCATTGAGATGAGAACTGTCTCAAATTCTTATCAACTTCAAGAGGAATCTTTTCTAGAATGAAGAGAAGCAGAACCTAAACCTCTCAAAATTTCTATTGTATTTCCTCTGTGAAATAGAGAAGATAGACTATTTTTTTTTTTTTTTTTTTTTTTTTTTTTTTTTTGCGGCACCAGGGATTGAACTCACAACCTCGCGCCTGCCAGGGCAGGCGCTTAAGGCACTGAGCCAAACTCCGGGTCCTGGTTTTTTGAGGCAGGGTCGCACTATGTAGCTCAGGCCGGCCTTGCACTCGTGTTGTAGTGCAAGCCGGCCTCGAACTCACAGCGCTTGGCCTACCTCAGCCTGAGAAGATAGACTATTGGAGATAAACTATTGGTTACATTATCTCAAAGGACTCTCCTCTGAGCAGCTGTAGATTCCAGAAAATCCAGATCCAAGTACCCATTGCATCCACACCTTCAAACACAGATCAGGAATCACATATGATGCCCATCCAAGGGTCTTGACTAGAGGCTGGGTCAATTACCTGGTGCACACTGGTTTTGGTTAATTCTGTACTTTTTCAAATAGAATGTAAAACCATAAAAGTCTCTTCAGAACTGCTACAAATCTACTGGTGGTTAAGCTTAATTGTATCAACTTGGTTAGGTTGGGGGCCATCAGGGATTAGTAAAACACAAGTCTGTACCTGGATGGGTCATGGAGATGCGACATTGGTACTGTATCTTGTCTTCTCCCCTTTCTGACACTGCTCCCCTGCTTTGTTTCCTGGCCACCATAAACTATGCAACTTTGCTCCACCACACTCTTCTGCCATGTTGTTTCTGCCTTGAAGCCATAGACATGGACTGAATCCTCCAAAACCAGAAGTCAAATTAAACCTCTGCTCCTTTACACTGTGGGTGTCAGGTGTAGTGTCTCATCAGTGGGAAAGTGACCAATGGATGACTTTACTGAAAGTGATTTGGAGGAAGCTAGCATCAGCTCTGATTAGCCACTGGACACAATCTCTGGCGAGGTAACTGCTTTCAGTTCATCACTCTGCATTCTGGAAATTCTAATTTAGCTTCGAAGTACAGATTTCCACATGTCAGGATCCTGCAAGCTTTAACACATGAATGTTTAACATGAGTCCATCAACAGTCTCAGCCTCAGTCTTGGAAAACAGGAGCTGCAAGTTTCTTTGATTTGCCAACACCTGGAAAAGTAACTTGTACTGGCAAATGTTCCCAAATATTTTCAGTAAATTTAAAAGTAAATGGACACATACATTCAATACTTGTATTATTCAGCTTTTTCGTCCTTGGGACAAAATACCTGACCCCCACAACTTAAAGGAGGAGTCATCCAATGTGGCACCCAGTTTTGGAGTTTCAGCCCATTGTTGGCTGGCTGCACAGCAGGAATGGCGGGAGGGAAGGGCCTGGCAGAGCAAAGCTGCTCACCTCACGGCTGCAGGGAAGCAGAGAGAGGAAGGAGGAGTCAGAGAGGAGAGAAACCTTTCCAGGTCTCTCTGCCAGGGTCCCACAACGTCCCACCAGGTCCCTCCTCCCCCGCCAACAGTGCATTCAGCTATGAGCTCATCCATGAATCAGTCCCCTCATGAGTGTAGCACCCCACTATCCAATCACCTTCCAAACACTTGAAGCTTTGGGAGGACCTTTTAGATCAAAACCATAGAGGTGTTCAACCCTCTGGATTTGCAACAAAAGAGCACATTCACACATAGCAAAAAACTGAAATTCAGGTAACTCTCCTATTTATTCTAAATTTGTTGTGAACAATCTGATTCGACCATTGAATGCCATTTACATGCTTCTGATTTATTGTACCATCAGTTGTATTTCAGAATAAATCCTAAGGGTTTGTGCCAAATAAAAGTATCACTAACAAACTCAGTACATGTATTATGTACAATAGTAACATCCTTTAAATGGTGATGGTATTGGAACACTTTCAGCTTACTGGTGGCTAAAATACAATAAGATAGGTATGGAAGGGCCCTGTTTCTACGTTGCTTCAAATGTTTAGATCAAATATTTAAATTAAAAATCTGGCATGCAGGGCCGGGATTTAGCTCAGTGACTCAAGCACTTACCTGGTAAGCACAAGGTTGTGAGTTTGATCCCCAGTATCAAAAAAAAAATCTTGCATGCATTTGCATATAACTATTATATGCTAATTTGTTCGTATGTTTTATTATAGGGGAAACTAATAGCTTAAAAACTCTTTATATCTCTTCCTAAGAGTGCTTTTTTGGACACTATCATATTAAAAATTGTGTAACCATTTTTTTTAAAGTTGAATAAAAATAATACAGTACTATAGATACCATGAGTTGTCTCACTCTTGAAAATGTGGTAGACTTAAGGAAATTGTGAAATAGTACCCACATAACTTCTGGTCATGTTTAAGAGGCACAATTGCATTGAGTGCATTTGGAGATCTTTCTGAAACGTGATGTAAGTACTCAACCTTCCAGACATTGAGGGGTTGGTTTTCTTTTCTAAAGTGGAGTGGCTGTCCTTTGGGTCCATTCTCGGCTTTACAACCCGAGAGAAAGACCTGGGCTCTGATGACCTCCAAGACCGAGACAGAGATTGCTGCGAGCAGGGCTTTGAGGTGGGCAGAGAAGAGTGGCCAGTGGCAGAGACACTCTGAGCCTCATCCTGTCCTTCGCCAAGTGAAAGCAAGGCCAGGAGGAGTGAGGGCAGCCAGGCTCTCAGCCTCTCCCTGCTGCTGCTGCCCGCTACCCACTATAGGGGTTCAGGGGACCTCTGACCAGTAGAGGCTGGAGCAAAAGCTTCAGGGTCAAGGGGCAAGACAATAATGCATGATCTGGAATAATTCATAGGAATTCTGGGATTATTTTCATCTGTGTTATTGTCATTGTGCATCTTCCTATATCACAGTTAGTCGATACCAGCTGCCATTATTACATCTGTCTGCTTACTCTGTCCTTCTCCCTGAGGATATGGACTAGTCCACTTTGAACGGCTAGGTTAACACATCACCTTGGTGGTGGCACTGTCCTTACCATCTGACCACAGCAGCAAGGCCTTTGGGGTATGGGGGTGCCCTCATCTCTCTCAATATCTGCGCACAGACTAGGCCAGTGCCTGGCAGCCTGGGAGTCCTGTGTGTGCTTCCCATCAGGTTCATGGCTACTTCCTAAGCTAAGATCACACCTACTTAATTTCAAGCATTGACTTAGACGTTTTTCTGTATTTTTATAACTACTTTTTAATTTTTTTTCATAACCTGGAAAGGTTTTGCTTAAGTCCTCCCTACTCCCACTTGCAGCTTTCCATCTCCGCAGCCTTCCCAATGCACTTCTGAGTTTAAGTTTATGACCAGAGCCGTCTCTGTCTGCCTCATGCTGCGAACTGGAATTGTCTGCCTCAGAACCGTGCCCAGTCTCCTCCTGGGACCCGGATATGCAGATTTCTGCTAGTGCAGTTACCTTCTGATTTTAACTTGAAAAGCACCCAGCTTTTCAGATGCCCTCTTATTTCTTTCCTTTTTCCATTAAAATCAACTTCCTCTTCTGACTCAGACCTTGGCTGAAGTCCATAAAAGTAGTGAGCACCTCTTATGAGCCCAAGGGGACAATCACGTGCAGACCTAGGATTTGTGCTCCCTCCTGCAAAGAGCCTGTGACCTTGAGAGACAGACGAAGAAACCATATTTAGCAAGTTCAAAGCAACCTAACAGCCTGGTCAAATGTCAAATGTGACATTCTTAGGTTTTGCTTTTTCCTTCCTGAGGGAACTTCACCCTGAGCTACAAATCCAGACTCTAGTTTTTTATTTATTTAAATTTTGAGACAGAGTCTAAGTTACTAAATTGCCCAGGCTGTGCTTGAACTTGCAATCCTCCTACCTCAGGATCTCATAGTACTGACTTTATTTGTGTTCAATGTACCGCATTAAGTCCCATAAGTATTTCACCTTAGTTTCTTCGGACACCAAACTTTTAGAAGGATGCTTGTCTCACAGAAGTATTATAAAACCAGGTTAAAGGAACTTACAGCAAGAACCATTTTCAAATAGAAAACTTTAACTGTTCAGTGGTTTTCATAAGCTCATCCTCCTTCACAGCCACACTCGTGTTTTGCACTGAGCCATCTACACCAAGCAGTTCCTTTGCTCACATTAATTACGCTGACAGGATAAATATTTCCCTAGCACTGTGAACAGATGACTGCTTAGGCATTGGTAGCACCTCCGGCCTGTGAGCTCCAGGACAGGATCTGCATTTGACAAAGTGGTCACCTTGCTCTGTGGGGCCCATGGCACATCTTGGCAGGAGCACAATGTTAAGGACTCCTGGGACTGGAGTTGGGATCCTGGCCGGAGTTGAAATTGCTGGGGTATTAGAGACAGTGGCAGGAAGCAGGGTGTGCCATGGATGGTAGGGAATTGTGAATGACTGGCATTTTCATAAATCTCAGGCAGACTGAGAGAGATGGAGGGAAAGTTAAAGAGGAACAAATCACTCGAGGAACAATGTGACTCATCAGATCCAGGATGGAGGGACATCTGGTCACCCGTGTGACTGGGAGAATGCTCGGGGTTCTGTCCTCAGCCATGGTTGCTCCGTGGTCTTGTTTTCTTTGAATCCAACAGGGAGTGGTCTTGTCTGACCTTGATGTTCTCTGAGATGCCTTACGCTCGACAGATTACCAAGGCTCTCTGTGGGTCCTGGCCCCCTCCTGAGGAGCAGGAGTTGATTCTGTGTCTCTCTATGTGTGTGAATACTTGTGCACACGTGTTGGAGCAAGTGTGTGCATGCACGAGTACTTGTGCACGTATGTTGGAAGTCTGGGGCCAAAACAGACTTCTTCAAACTTAGATTACATTTTCATGTTTTTGTTAATAAAAGTAAATCATTTTTATCCACAAAAAGTCAAGCCAGCTCTTTTGCAAGTTGTACTTTACAAATTTATTTCTTTTCTTTTGCTTTAAAATTAAAGGTCTGTAACACTGGGCATGAAAAAATATATAATTATGAGATAATTGCATGTGATATGAAAAGAATAAGTGAGTGCTAAAAAGATTAACCAAAAGTAATAGCTTTATTCCAAAAGGGAGAAAAATTTTAAAGCTTTGTTAATTTGAAAAAATAAACATGATTTATAGAGATGTTTTTCTGAACTCTAATTTTGATTATGCCTTAACTAGCCTGCCCGCACGCTACTGAAAAAAAAAGAGAAAAATGATACTTGTGTGGCAAAGAGGAAATAATTATTATTTCTGAAGCATTTATTCCACTATGTAGCACTGAGCAAGTCTGCTTAGACATAGCAAGTCGTCCTCCTTCATAGCCACGCTTGCATTTTGCATGGAACTATCTATGCCAAATGGTCATTTTTCTCACATTTATTATGTTAACAGGATAAACGCCAACATTTGTCAACATCTTGTAAATGATGAGTCTTAATGAGCCAAGCTACTGTTTTCCTCCTCAGAGGAATTTCATAGCAGAATAAGCAAAATATCAGGTTAAAGCAAGTGGGAGGGAATCCCAGCGAGCAAACCTTCTCCACGAACATAGATTCCTTGAGGTTTTGCTTAGAGTGGGTTCTAGGATCCAGGCCAATTTGGCCAAAACCTTTAGACAACGTTTTAATTATATTTTTAACAAATCCTGCAACATGAGGTTCACATCTTGATTCAGCCAAAAAAAAAAAAAAAAAAAAAAGGCATTATCTGAAAGCCAAACAGAATGTAAGAGAGAGAGACAGAGACGGAGAAAGAGAGAGATTCAGAGCCGCTGCCAAAAGCCAGCAAGGACCCGTGCGCGCACAAGCCCAGCTCGTTCCGCTCACAGTGGGGCAGCAATGGAAGGGACACAGCCTTGCTCCAGAACAAAGAGCCAGGAGTTGTTTACTGAACATGTGTGTGCCCGGCTTGGAGCAGAAAATGTGGCATTTACAGGCACCTTCCTTGTGCGAGAGAACCTACAGCAAGACAAGCGTGATGTGCGATCACGGGTATAGTAGCCACGTGCTCCACAGCGATGCCAGACTCAGCGCAGGACCAGGGTTGCACCACCATTCCAGGGCTGGAGATGCTTGGCCACTGTGTTGCAATCTCGACTCTAACAATCACCAACTGAATGCACTAGGACACGTCACCTATTCCACTCAGAGTCGGTCTCCTCGTTCACAGCATGGAGATAATAACACCTTCCATTGCGAGAGGTGGCAGGCAAAGTGTTGCTTCATAAGTTGCAGCTACTGCCATAATCATACCTACTGCTGACTGAAGACATCTAACCCATGAAATGGAAAGCATATAGCAAATGACTGGCTACCAAGCATCCTATAGAGAAACCAACCATGGGTTTGCTTGTAAGGTAGTTGAAAAATAGTCAATATAAAATAAAGCAAAATAGCAAGCAAATGAAAGGGCTGGGACTGTAGAAACAAAGAGGAGAGAGTTAGGAAACAGAGGTACTGACCACCGAGGTGCCCAGCGCCGTGGGCAAGAGAGAGAAGGAGCAGAGCTTGCCAGGTCAGCGTCACCAGCGATGAGAGGAGTGGCAGGGTACACAAATACGCCAGAACCTGAGTTAAGTATGAGTACCGTCGAGTATTCTCCAGTGCTTACCAGGAGCCAGGCTGCGTTCTCAGCCAGCTGCAGACACTGGGCTGTGAAGTCAGTCAGCGAACACAGCTGGCTTTTGTGACAGTACAGTCACTGTCACAGCCGCTTTGCTCTGTCCCGTGGGACAGAAGCAGCTGCTGTGACACGAGAGGTGAGGGTGATGAATCCTAAGCAAACTTCTTCTTTAAAAACAAAGAAACAAAACAAAAAGAGAGACATGATACCGAATTTCAAACAAAAAATAGTTGAAAACGAACACTGGTTAATATATTGCATGTTGTTATCTTAGAAGTAGTTGTTCAGGTTACAAGACTTAGGCTGTAAAAAGTGATCAAGCAATCAAGTAATGAAGACACAAACTGTTCTTTTTGATGAACTTAGAGATTAGTGGAATAGTTATCTGTCTTATTTACAAAATCAGCCACAGGCTGCCTGGGTCTACCGAACTCTGTCCTCGGTGCTGAACACGAATGAACTCAGTAATCTTAAAATTCAATGAAGAGGCGATTTTAACTGTGTTTTCTAGACTGGAAGACTAAGGCAGGGAGCCTTTGGGTTACCCACCCTGGCGACAGACCTTGCCAATTGCACACCCTGTGACCCTAAACTGCTAAATGTGGCTTCTCTTCAGCCATGAAAGTCTCTGGGGGTGGCTTTGGGAGCAGGCGGTGCAGGGGAGCAGCTGATGACTATGGCAGACTCCAACGGGCTGGGAAGAATCTGGAGCCAGCAGCTCTTCCTCAGTGTCTGGCTGTGAGGGAGAAAAGACTCAGGTCAAAGGGGAAGAGGAGTCTAAACAAGAACTTCTTAAGACCAAAAAGATAATTTGTGCACTTTCAGGTGATAGCAGGAAGATGAAAACAGACAAAAAAAGAGAAGTGTTTCTGCAAAAGACAGGAATAAGGGGTATGGAGCCAGGGACAGCCTCCTCTGCAGAGCAAGCAGGGGGAAGACTGATGAGTGCAAAGACAAGCAGTTGCGCAGGGACTGGGAACGGAGAGGGAAATCTTTGTCAAAAGGCTACTGCTCCTCTCCATGCAGTAGGAAGCCCGTCTATTTAGAGAGAAACGTTTGGGTATCACAAAGAAGAATTTAATTATTTGCTCTGCAGAAAAATCTAAAAGCAAGAAATGCATGAGGCTGCAGAGGGCTCACCAGCAAAGCCTTCACAGGCACGAGGGGCCCCAGGAGGAACAGGGCCCTTCACAGGGCTGGCAGGGGCAGGCTGTGTGCATAGGGCTTGAGGGCACCAAGAAACTGAACCATTAGGAAGCCACACAGCTCATGTGAAAGGAAAGCGCAGCTCTGTATCCCAGTGTGTGCTTTCATCCACTGCCACAAAGCATCCCCTGAGACAGGAGGAAGTGAAGAGCTAACCAGGGCAGATGGAGACACCGGGGACCGTGGGGTTGGGACGGCAGACCCTGGCCCATTGCACAGTGACCCCAGGCAGCATAGGCATAATTACAGAGTAACTGAGGACACCCTGGCTGCTCACCAGGAGCTGGAAAGTTGCTGTCAGCCTGTCACTGGGTGTTCTTTGCTTTCCTTTAAAATCCAGAACAGGAGAAGCGTGGAGCTGTCTCTGCTGTGTTCCTAGGAGAGAAACTTCAACAACTCAGAAGCCAAATAGTTCTGTAAAGGAGGCAGAGGGATCAGGAAGCCCATGGATAGGTGGAAACAGATAGACAGGATGGGAAATATGGAATTCCTGGGGTAAGTGTGCCCTGACACCAGGAGCCCAGGCAGGAGAACCAAGCAGCACCAAGGGACAGCGGTTCTCAGGATGGGACTCTGGGCTGAGCCAGAGGACGGTCCAGTGATGGAGAAGCCATGGGACATTCTCCAGGGAACCTGCAGCACCGGAGAAGAGAAAGCTATGGACCACGTCCCTAGAGTGCAAGAGAATGGGCCTGACCAAGACATCCTTGTAGAAAACAACTGTCTACACATCTCCAACCACTCGCTTACACATGTGTGAGCACACACGCACACACATGCACATCACAATCCAAATGGGTGTTTCTGACTCCTGAAGAAGGAAAGGATTCTTGGTCGACTGTAGTCCCTAGTTTAAACTCTGTCCTGTTTCTTGGAATTGATCCCTTGTGTTTGGCTCCTCTCTGATTCGCTCACCTTGATCATGATGCATGGCTCAGGTACATTTTTCTTTCTTCCCTAAGGGGTTCAGTTTCCAGAGATGCTGATTATGCTGTGCTGGAATATGCTTTGTGTTTTGCCAGTGGACACCTGCCAGCCAATTCTGAAAGTATCCCAGATCCTCCAATGGAAAGTACTGTGGAAAAAAAGATATCTAGGAAATATCCAAATGCAAGTATTTCACTTTATGGAGCTGGTTTGTTTGATTTTGTTTTTGAGTTTCTCATTAAGCAGCACAGGCTGACCTGAAGCTCCTGATCCTCCTAATCCACCAGGTGCTCGGGTCGCGATGGTCACTGACCTCCTCTTGACCTCCCTCTGCAAGGGTGCTCACCGAGGTCAGCCTGACTCCCACCGCAGCACACAGTGATTCAGCTGCTTTTCTGAGCTTCTTCTCTGAAATATTTCCTGGGAAGAACAAAAGTGGAAGAGTTTCTAGAATTTAGCAAACATCACCTTGAATTCAGTTGTGAACTTGAGAAACTGGAAAATGTGGAAGTAGGAAGAATTAAATAAAGACCATGGAATAAGACAGTGGGAGTTTCCCATGGCAGAATTCCACTTTCACTCCTAGTGTCCGTCTACTGTCTTGATTTAAAACCATCCTTAAAGAACAGGGTAGAGATGAAAAAGCAACTCTGATATCACACAAGCCCTCTGGCTAAAAGTAAATATTTTAGGCCCATGTCAGAGGAGAGAGAAGGAGAGAGGTAACTCTAGGGTGTTTTATTGTTTCTGTCTCAAAGACACTGAAGGGTTTCATCAGATTCAGGGTTGGAAAATATATTGCAATTTCTCCATAAATTATTTTCTTGTTCTCTACATTCTGAGTTTGTAAACTAATGAGACCACCTAAGGTACATGGTAATAACCCCAATTATTCTACTTGGAAAGGAAATTAATGAAGAGCTTAGATTATTTTTTTTTGCTTTCCAATAGATATTAGTTCTATATACTCATGCATTCATAAATTCTGCAGATGAGAGTCATGAAGAAACTTGAGTAGAAAAACATTCATGGTGTAACACAAGAAAAATAGACACTGATTAAAAGAAGTAAGAGGTTTGATTGAAGGGAAGTGATAGTGAGCTCCTGGCATGAAAATGCTCATCTGACAACACCAAGTGCTGGTGAAGTTATTAGGATGCAAGACTCCGAAGCACTGCTACGAGAATCATCTCTTCGTAGAGCTCTTGGGGTGGGTGTGTTGACTGAATCAGATGTCCATATCCAGAAAATGTGCATATGCAGAAATGCCACAATTCCAGGAAGAAACTAATGAGAAACCGGAGACAATGTAAATACTCAATACCCTCTCCAGGATGCCGGTCTTCCTGCACAGTATCCCAGGAAAACTGTACAAGGGAAACAGACTCTGCAAATCAAAATATCGCTACCATGACCTTATTTTTGTAGTCTCAATTTTAGAGTAAGATCTAGATACTTTCCCTGGCTCTGCCATTGATAAAAAGCTCTTTGTCTGTTCGAGAATTACTTGACATTTCTGTCTTAGTTTCCTCATTGACAAAATGCCAGCAATAGTAATGCTCTTCTTATGGGCTTCTGAAAAGGGTGTTTAAGAGAATTAATGTAAATCACATAGCACAGGACCTCGAACAGGGCAAGTACTCGGTCACTAGCACTGGGCAGTATTGGCGATACAGGCTTCCATAGAGAGGCTATTTAAGCGCTTGGCCAAATCCTTTCTTTTTCAACCACATAAGCTGCTTTCCTTTTGGGTAAAATCACCCCAAGCGTTGGGCCCCACACAGGAGCTGGGCATGCGGGCCAGGGGAGGAGCATATCTGGAGACAGCATCCTCTGTCACAGAAAGGGCAGCCCTCGTTTTTACAGAGCAGATATCCATCCTGAAGAGCTGGAAATCACCGGGGCATCGGAGCTACGGTCCAGGATCCACCCATGGGGGAGCGGGGGCGATGGTTTCTCATCACTGCGTGCAGTTCTCTAACAGTCTTAAGGGGCTCTGACAAAATACCTGAAGTCTTTACCACTGTGACAAAAATACTTGAGAAAATCAGTTTCAGAAGTTCCGGCCCACATCCATGTGGCCCTGCTGCCTTGGACCTGTGACAAAGTCGTATGTAATGACAGGAGCAAGTGGGGAGGAAATCCGTGTCCCTCACGGCAGCCACACAGCAAGAGTGGAAGTGACTGGGGCTCTGATAGCCCCTTCAAGGCCACGCCCCCATGACCTCACTTCCTCCTACTCGTTCCCTCTTCCTACAGGATTCACCTCCCAACAGCTCCACAGGCAGGGACCCAGCCTTCAATACATGGGCCTTTGGAGACATTTAAGATCCAAACTATAGCAGCGGCCAATGGGGAAGAGCAGGTACAATAGAAAAGTACAATTATAATAATAACGATAATTATGATACCAATCACCAGCATTGCAATGGACTCCACAATGCACCAGGCACTATTGGCAGTGCTTGACTGTCTAACAGTTAAGACAATGAAGACGACAATTTGCGAGAGGTAGGCCTACTCCATCTGTGTTTCAGAGGCGGGAAAAAGGAAAGGGAAGCAAAGCCACTTGCTCCAGATGCCAAGGCGAGTGAGGAGTGATGCCACTGACACACACAGATGGAAGGGGAAGCTGGCTTGAGGCACCTGCTCTCTCCGAGGGACCCAGCACACAAGATTTCTGGGCTGAAACCACTCTCACCACTCCCTGCAGAACCCAGTGTGTCTTATCCACCAGAGACACAAATTAGGAAAGAACGATGAGGATGATGCTGCGATTGGAAATGGCAGACACCGGCCACGTGGAACTTAGCAGGTCACATGTGCCCCAGGGGGGCCACTGTCATGGTGCAGTGTTGTCGATCAGCTCCATAATACAAACATGCGAGGAGATGACACCATAGGTGGTGGCTGGGCCTCAACAAGCAAGTTTGATACTGTTGTTCTCCAAAAGAGAATGTGTTTCTCTGCTCCTTTATTTATAAAAAAAATAATAATAACAATAATAATCAGCAGCTTCCAGAGCAGATGTGCACAAGCTCTATCTACAGCTTGTTTCTTTAAGTAAGCCCATGAAGTAGGCTCTTGCCAGTCACTTAGCCGAGGGAAGGTGCAAACACGCTGCTCTCAGTGCCGTGCTCAGGTGTTCCCGACCGGTTCTTCATCTTGCTCTGCACCCTGGCTGCTGCTTGAGCTGCATTTCCATGGACTCCCCAGAGCCAATGGCAAGCAAGTGGGCTTCGTGGAAGCTGAGAGGGAAAAAGCCAGACAAAAGAAAGAAAATAATGCTAAGTAGGAGATCCGTAATAACAGCACTATTCAGATGATGTGACCAGGAAATGGAAGCAAAACCATCTTAACATGGGTCAAGGCTGCAGCAACGGGCATGGAGCGTTATCTGATGAGCAGAGCTCCTTCCCCTCTCTTCCTCAGCGCCAGCTAAATTCCAGGAGACCGAAGGGTCTGGAAGCATTGTGAGCTGCTGGGATACAAGCCGGGAAGACCCAAGATGGGGAACCACACAATCACAGAGGTCGGGATGTGAGCTCTTCCCCACTGTGGGTGATTGCAAGTGAAAAAGTGACTTCCCATTAGTCAGAATGCAACTCAGATAACGCACATTGGGAAGGGCTTTGGTGAAATATGAAGTGATATTGTTTGAGATGAACTGAGTTTAAAATCACACTAAAAATGTGGCATGGAGCTAAATAGTGTGCAGGTGACTTCTGATTTAATTTTTCCTGGTCGTGTCCAGAAAAGGCAAGACCTGCACCCTGGAGCCTTGACGAGGAGGATTGAGGAAGAAGTCACGGGGACTGGGGAGGAACTTAGGGCTGTGGGAAGTTGTGCATGCAGGGAGTTGTATGACCCTAAATGAGAACGTTTAGATGGGTACAGATTGAACACAATTCATGGCACATGTAGTCAATTAACCAGAAGGTGAACCTTGCTTTATTTTGGCCAAGGGTATGACCTGGTTTTTAGTTTATCACCTCATGACAGATTTTGAAATGCTTAATTTTTAATCAAACAGCGTAATAATTCTCTAAATTAAGTCCGATATCATTTTTCTACTTGGAAACTCCTAGAATTACTGAAGTGACTGTGTTTTTCAGGTTCATTTCAGTGCTGGTGATGCTGGTGCTGATATGTTCATTTTTACACACTTGATTCTTCATCTAAAATCCTATTTCCAGGCATGCTGGTTTAAAAGTATTCATTGAGACCACATTTTGAAAACCTAGTTGTGTAATTCAGTGATGAACGGTGTTGATCCAGTTTTAACCATCTTCCATCTATGAGGTGTACTTTCTCTTTTAGCACAATCTACATCTTTGAGTTCTTTCCCTAAGAGAGCCTATAACCTTTTCAGACATTCTCTAAGAAAACCAATCTACTTTAAACTCTAGAGAAATATCACAGAGCACTTAAAAATGATATGCATTAGATGATATATTATCATCCATATTTTTCACCAGGTAGCTGTACTTTCAAAAATGTAACTGCAAAGTATTGGTCATAGTAGTCTGGGGGGGGGAGTATGTCTGTGTTGCCCTCTATTATTTGATTCATATAGAATCTTTAATTTCTCTGTGGCAATGCACTTCAGGTATCATTTGCATTGTAGTTAACCACTAAATCTGAGCCTGTCTGGAGTGTGGATCAGAAACTCTCCCACCTGCTCAGTTCTTCTTGCGCACAGGAGCCAGCACGGCCGTTGTCTTCCAGGAGGACTGAATGACCACAGGAAGAAGAAAAGGCAGCAGACAGTTAAAGGGACTTTGGACTCTCCTGTGCTCTGTGGTTTTGAAAAATGTTTCTCTCATTAAACCACCTCTTTCTGCATGATGTCAAATAGAAACATCGAGAACAGAAGTTTGAGCTACAGAAAATCACCATCACTCTCTCACTCAGCCTGACAGAAGTTTCCTTTCTGAGGGCATGATCTTCCACTGCACAACAAGTTTTTAATACACTGGGTACAACCCTTCTTTCCAGGGAAGATTGGGTGGGTGTTGCCTGTAATTACACCTCAATAACATATTATGGCCAGAAAAAGAGACATAAATCCACAGGAAGATTGTGTAGTTCGGCGGGAGTTAACTGGGACAGCCGATCACACCATGCACAGAGAGGAAGCAGAAGTTTGTTCGTTGAGCTCTCACATACAGCTTTCCTGGGTTATTGTGCATATTATTCTTAAAACCATTATGTACTAAACTCTACCTAGTTCTTTCTCACTAGCATGGACTTATGTATTCTCCATAAATGATTCAGCTGCCACAATCCAGGGTGGTTTTAAACCAAATAACAAAGAACACTGTGAGAACAGTGCTGTAATTGAAGGAGCCATTTGATGCATCCGTCTCTGGACTGCTAGTCTGTCTTCCTTGTGGTCTCCCGGAGCTCGAGAGGTCTGGAGTCACCTGGTGCAATATTTCCATTGCCGCTTTTATTGCTCCAGGAATATGAAAACCCTCTGTACTTGTCTTTTTGTTTTTATTTACAACTTGTGGCTGCTGTGTAGAGGAGCTGGTGATCTGTGGTATCAGACACCTGTGCTTTCCTCTCAAACGCTGCTGGGCCTGGAATTAAGCTGTTTCTAAAGGTTCTCTGAAGCCAGTCAGAGAACATTTGTGAAAGAAGTTAGGTTATGAGAGAGAGGCTATGGTAGATGATGTGACAATCGGCACTCAGTTTCAATAGAATAGTCACCAAAAAGACTCATCTGTGCCCCTCAGTCATGCTCACAGATGTACCAGCTGGGGAAATTCCCACACATGGCTAGAAGCAGGAGAAAGTAGGGTTGAGTTCCTGTCTTTCCCAGAAATATCCCTCTGCATCCCCGGAAATACTCTGTGGTGCCCAGGTGGATGCCAGAGCCATGGACAAGCACACGAGGACAGTGGCCCCAACATGGATGGGCTGTGCTCATGGTACTTTTGATGTGGAGTCTCCGGACAGAGGCGCGGATGTGCACAAGGACCCCTGTGGCCATGCTGCCAGAGGACCGCAGTCAGTCCCCGCTGCCCTTGGATCAAAAGCTGCTATCACTTTCATGGAATTCTTTCAAAAAGGAAATGTATTTAACATGTTTGTCAAAAAATTTATAGCATTCTCAGTCTCTTACGATGTAACACTTTCAGAAAACCTTCACAGAAGTGGCTGATCCTTTGTACAGCTTCTACAGCTCGCAGGCAGGTGATGACAGTGGTCACATAACTCATTTTCCAGAGTTTTTCCCCAAACAAATTAATGACACAGATGCCCACGTCCTGAGCTCACTAACATAGCTCTTTCTGAAGAGCCAGGCAGGATTTTCCTATTTCTTTTCTTTGAAGAGTTGAAGTCTAGAAGGAAACTTCTCAAAGTCACACAATGGCTGCATATCTCTTCAACTTTAGGGCCCTCAGAGCATAGAAAAACAAGTATTTCCCATCACTTGTGGGACAGACTTGTTTAGATTTGCCTGACAAACTCACGTACAGCAAAGGAGGGGATGCGTTGTCCTTGAGTAAGGGTCCCCTCTATGGGGAAGTTTCAGCGGGTTTCCTAGATCAGTGAAAATGAACAAAGGTTGCTCTACCAACATATTACGGGAGATCCCAAATCATTTGGAGTGAGTCCATATGTGTTCTTTAATGAAAGTGCATGAAATATTCGCTCCAGTTTTGAAAGTCATTCCTCAGACAAGTAGAGCTAAGTCACTGCAGAGCCTGAGTGCTGCTGGTGGCCCGCAGGAGGACGCGCAGGAGGAGGAATCCGTACGAGATCATTTACGTGGCAGAACCACATGTGCAAGGCTGGTAGCAGTGTTGTCACAGATGGATCCCAACAGGAACCCGCCTCAGGAGAGGGAAAGCAGAAGACACTCCTAAGGCGCGGGACTCTATGCTAAAGAGTGGATTGGAGAGAGTGCTGGGGTGAGTCTGAACCCATGGTTTGAGATAAAATGGTGTTCAAACCCACGAGCTTTGGTTAGTAAGTACTTATTTAGTTGCCTAGCTGTGTCTTCTTGGGAGAGTTGTTTACGACCCAGTTCCCACATCTGTAAAATCATAGTAGTGCGTTTGCATACATTTTAAGCACTAAATCTAAATCAAACAATACATACGCATCCTACTCAGCCCTTTGTCACTATGGGTTCTGTGTCCATGGAGCTAATCAATTGTGGAACGTGGAAAAAATTGCACCTATACTGAATAAGTACATACTTATTCATCATATCATTTTTTCTTAACTGACATAGCATACCCATTACTGCATAGCATCTACATTGTGCTAGATATTTTAAGTAATCTGTGTGTGCATTATATGTAAGTATCATGCCATTTTATATAATAGACTCGAGCATCTATGCATTTTGGTTTATATAAGGGGTCCCGAAAGCAATTTCTTACACATACAAAGAGAGGAAAATATAGCATGACATGATTCCTGCAGCATTTGTTTCGTCCATAAATAAAGCTACTTCTTACTTGCTTTCTAATCAGAAGAGGAGCTGAAAATTAAATACATCTCTATTTCTTTTGTTGATTACCCTAAAGTCATCCTCATATTTTCCCTGCATCTTGAGAATGTAATAAGATTTTACATGCAAAAAATAAATATCACAGTCTCTAAAACATAGAATGGGTTCCATAACTAAGTGATATTAAAGGTCTTTCCTAGTCAGGTCAGGAGCTTACATTTATATCTCAAGTTAGTAACTGAGAAAAAAAATTCTCTAAGATGTTCTTTTTAAGAAATAAATATTGCTGGGGGGTTTAGTTCAGTGGCACAAGAGCTTGCTTGGCAAGCGCAAGGTCATAAGCTTGATTCCAAGCATGAAACAAAACAAACAAACAAACAAGAAACAAAGAATTGAAAAGACCATCACACACCCCAAAATAACCTCCAATTGGCACCTAAAAATAAGTAGAAATTTGCTAGAGAAAGGAACATAGGAGGGATTGCTGAAGTCCACTGTCAAGGTGCACGTGCAGCATGCACTAGATGGGTCTGATAGAGTCGGAGGCGGAACTCAAATGCAAGGTGATGAAGTCTGAACCCAAGTATGGGCGTCTACTGCCCACATCCACTTCCTTAGCCACAGGTGTCAGTGCTGTATCCAAGGAGACCTAGATTGTAAACCATTCTCCACATCTGCTAGTGCAACCCTGGTCCAGCACGACCCCACCTCCTTCTAAATTTTTGCCACAACTTCTTCCAGACTTCCTAAACCCGCCACAGCACCCTGCCAAAGACAAGGTGATTGCCCCAACTCCCAACTCCTTCCTGGAGCAAGGATTAGCTGGTTTTCATCTTACCAAGAAAAGCAGATGTGTTCTTCTTTTTTTTCTTTTTTAATTACTCTTTTCATTCCAAAATAATTGTAAGTACACATGAATTTTAAGACAAGATACAGAGTTCCCCTCTACCTTCCTCCTGCAGTGAGGTATTACGGCTCTGTGGTAAGACCGACACTACAGTTGAGTTCCTTGACAATCTCCTTTTTTATAGCCACCCAGTTGTGCTTCTCACCTTATTTTTCAGCCCTGTCAATCACTAATCTCTTCTCCTTTTTCATAATTTTGCTATTTCAAGAATAATAGAATCATGCAGTATGTAACCTTTTGGAATTTTTGTTTTTATTTTTGTTTTTTGGGGGGTTGTTTTGAGACAGAGCCTCGCTATGTATTCAGGTTGACCCTTTATTCACTGTGTAGCCCAGGCTGGCCTTGAACTCAGCAATCCTCCTGCCTCAGTCTCCCAAGGACTGGGATTACAGGCATGCAACACCATCCCTAGTACCTTTCGAATTTTTGTTTCATTTAATGTAATGCTTGAAGTTGCATCTAAATTGTTCTGTATATCAGTAGTTTGCTCTCATATTTTTATTTGCATGGGTATGCCACTGTTTATTTATAATTCATCCGCTGAGGAACATCTGCATTGTTTCCAGTTTGGGGTTACTATGATGAAAGTTGCTATGACTTAATATCCATGTACAGCTTCTTTTTTATTTTATTTAAAAAGCAAAAAAAAAAAAAAAAGAAGAAGAAGGACAGAAATGGTACAGAATTTCAAAAAATAGTAGGAAATTAACACAAATTAATATGCCGCATATTGTTATCTTAAGAATAGTTATTCAGGTTACAAGATTTAGGCACAAAAATTGATCAAACAATCGAACAATGAAAGCACAGACTATTCTTTTGAATGAACTAACAGAAATTAGTAGTATAGCTATCTGTCGTGTGTGTGTGTGTGTGTGTGTGTATATATCTATATCTATATATATATATACCTACATACATGATCTTTTCCCTTCTTCCTTCTCTCCTTTCCCCTATCTCAGTTGTTCTTTCCTTTTGAGCACTTTCTTTCCCTTTCATTATCACAATATCTAGTGTACATTTTGGATCTTATTACTCTCACAGTTTAGATTTTTTAAATGAACACAAGCTTTCATTTCTCTGGGCTTATTGCACTATCGCTGGGGATACGGTAATGGCGTGCTTACTGCTAGATTCTATACTTTCACTGTCACCGCAATATCCTAAAAGTTGAAAGATGATATCTAGGCTAGTGCAAATGAAAAAGTGGTAAATCTCAGGTGGGGGGCTTACCGGGAAGTCTACATCATTGGGGTTCACCCTCCAATGGGTACAAATTATGGAACACAATCTCTTCTTTTTCCTGTCTTGCCCTGGCCATGAGGTGAGCTGTTTGCTCCATCACACATGCCCCACTGTGATGTACTGCCTCATCATAAGTCCAAAGGAAGAAGGCCCATTGATCCTGGACTGAACCTTCTATAACTCTGAACCAAGATGAACCTTCCCTCTTTATAAGTTATCATCTCAGGAATTTGGTTACAACAACAGGAAGTTGACCTCCATTTTTGCATTTAGAAAACACCTTCCAAAATTGTAGAGAGTACCTTAGGATATTTTCTACCAGCACAGATCATGTATGTGTGATCCAATTTTCTTCATTTTCACTAGAATTTAGTGTTATCATTTATTTTTAAATTTTAGCTATTCTGATGGTTGTATAACAGTATATCACTGTAGTTTTAATTTGCATTTTAATAGCTATATGATATGGAATATTTGTTCATGGGCTTGTTTGCCATTTGTGTATCCTCTTTCATGACATGTCTGTGCAGTTTGCTCATTATCAAATTTTTTGTTTAATAATATATTTTTGAAAGTATCATATTTTTTAGCTACTAGTCCTTTAATGGATATGTATTTTGCAAATATTGTCTCTCATTCTGTAGCTTGTATAGTCTTCCTCCAAACATGAGTTTTCTCAGAACAAAAGCTTTTTTAAAAATTCAATATGGTCAAATTTCTCAATTTCCTCTTTTATCAGTAGTGCTTTTGGTGTTTAGGGTAGAAGATTTAATTACTCTTTTCCTATCCCTTGGTAGTAAAGATCTCCTATTTTTTCTAAAAGACCTAGAGATTTATTACATTTTAAATTTGAGTCTATGTTCCATTTTAATTCAATTCTTGTATAAATTATAAGATTCAAGTCAAGTTTCATTTTTTCTGATTCTAGATGTCTGGGTTTTCTGCACCACTTATTCATATTAGTCTTCTCAAACTTTTACACCAAAATCCACAGATTGGATGGATCAAATGACAAGCATTTATTTCTCAATTTTCTGGAGCTTGGGAGTCCATGCCAAAGGTGCTGGTTGTTTAGTTCCCAATCAGGTATCTCTCCCCGCTGACAGGCCACACCCTTCTCACTGCGTCCTCATGCGGCCATAAAAAAGGGATTTCTTCTTGCTCTTCTTATAAAGAAACTAACTGAATATAAGGGCTCTGCCCTCGTGACCTCAGCTAACTCTAATGACTTCTCAAAGTTGTATCCCCAAATATTGAGAGTGAGAGCTTTAAAATATAAAATTTCTGTATGTGTGGAAGGGGATACCCTAAACCTTTTGAATAGTTTTTGTGTATTTCTCAAAAGTCTCATTGGTCTATGTCTAGATTCTGTGCTTCACTGACCTACATACTTCTGATAAAAATCATGCAGTTTTGTGTACTTTAGCTAGATAGTAGTCCATAATACATGTGGAGTGATTCTTCCCAATTTGTCCATCTATTCCAAAATTGTTTTAACTATTTTAGGGTCTATGCCCTTCTATGTAAATTACAGAATAAATTTGTCATTGTATATAAAAACTAGTTGGGATTTTAGTAAGAATTACATTGAACTGTGCAGGTATATAAAAACTGCATTCAGATAAAAATAGTTAATTGATAATTCATTCTGAGGAAAATTGATGTCTTTACTACATGAGACTTCCAATTTATGAATGCTGTGTTTCTCTTCCGTCATTTCTTTACATACCATTTTATTTCTTTCTTAACACTGCATGATTTTCAGCACATTGATTCTATATGTGCTTCATTTTACTAAAAGATTGCGTTTATTTTCTGTGCTGGTAAATGGTACTGTGCGTTTTACCTTTGCATCCTAAATGTTCGTTGTTAGATTGTGAAAATGTGCATGAGTCTTATGTGTGCGTCTCATTGTCTGAAATGTTGCTGGGTTTACTGATAAGCTCTAAATGATTTTTTAAATTTGTTTTCATAGTTTTTTTAATTTTTGAAGATTTTTGTGTGGATCATTATGTCTTCCTCAAATTGAGAAAGCTTTATAGCTTTCTTTCTAATTTGAATGCCCTCTGGGTTTTAATGTTGACCTACTGAAGTAGCCAGAGCTTCAAATACTATATTCAATAAAAGCAATAAAAGCATTTGTTTCCTTGAGTGGTTTCCAATCTTAAGATCAGAGTCTTTCTCAGTTAAGTATGTTTGCTACAGATTTTTTGTACATGGTCTTTATCAAGTTTAGGAATTTCATGTTGTTGTAGTTTACTGAGAATTTTTCTGTTCTTTATTTATGAATGGTTTTTGGATTCTGGCAAGTCCTTTTTTCACATTTATGGATATAACCACAAGGCTTTTCTTTTGTTACTTGTTCATAGTATGGGTGACACTGATGGATATTCTAATGTCAAATAAAACTCACTGCACTATAATCAATGTATTTGCTCATATATTATAGTTATTATGATGCCTTGCTAGATTAAATGTGCTAATATCATGTTGAAAATGTTTATGGTATGCCTACTTACATCTTTTCCACTTCTTTTCACCTTCAACATCCCTATGTCACTGAATTTCAGGTGAGTTTCTCAGAAGCAGTAAACATTTTATCATCCATTCAACATTGTCTGGTTCTACATTATTGTCTCTCTCTTGACTGATGCAGCTAGATAATTTACTTTTAAAGTGGCCATTGACATGGTAAGGATTGGCTTTAGCATTTTATAATTGTTTTCCGTTTTATTTCTTATTTTTCTTTATTTCTTTCTCTCATTTTTTAACCAACATCTCAGTTATTTGAATAACCTGTAGAAGCTGAGCTCAACTTACTTATATACTTTTAACCACATTATATTGTATTTTTTTTCTTAGTAGTTGCTACAAATATTAAAATCTACATGCATAACTCATGATGGTCTATTAGTACATTTTATCACTTTGAGTTAAGAGCAGAAAATTTAAAAAACATTTAGATGTCTTTAACTACCCCTCCCCACACAGACAATTTTAAAATAGAAATTTCTGAAGTATTTCCTCTATATCATTGAGTTGCTCATCAGATGGTAGGAATTTTGTTTCTACCACCAAATAGAACCTAAGAAAGTCATGAAAAGCCGCATGGTACATTTCGTTTACTTCTGTTGGTGCTCACTGCAGTACTTTGGAGCTGGAATGTCTGCAAGGGCCTCATGTTAAAGGTGGGTCTCTAACCTGTGGTGTGTTTAGGAGGCAAGGCCCAAGGGGAGAAATTACCTTATGGGGAGGTGCCTTTGCAGGGGTACCGGGTGCCCAATCTTTCTTCTCCACCTTTGCTTTCTGGCTGCCATAAAGTAGACAGGCTTCCTCTGCCCTGTGTTCCCACCAAGATGTCTTCTGTTCAAGCTGCTTATCTCAGGTATTTCCTTACAATAATGGAAAACTAATACACTCAGTCCAATACACTTTCTTATCTGAAGTTTCAAGCCTTCCACTATTATTTCCTTTCTGTAGAGAGAAGTTTCTTAATTATTTTATTTTTAGAGTAGATTTTGTAGAAAAAAAATATCTTTGGTTTTGTCAGAGAATGTCCTTATTTTCTGTTTTTACCTGAAAAATATTTTCACAGGACATGAAATTCACACTTGACAAAGCATTTCTTTCACTATTTGAAAACAGTTTGCACGCTGTTGTCTGGCTGGTGCATTCGGTGCAGGCTTTCTAGTGTGATAGGTCACATCTTCTCAGCCATGTGTCTTGGAAGAACAGGCTTTGCCTGTGTCACTTCTTGTTTGCTTGTTGTTGGCTTGCTTTGGGTCATTGCTTACCAGCGGTACCAGATAAGACTTCCGTAGTATCCCGCCTAGGACATACGGAAGCAAATATTAAATCAGAAGATTCACAGCCACCTGCTCCTCAAATCCTGTCCCCAGACACTCCATCTTTCACCATCTTCCTAATGCTTTTGCTGTTTCATGTCCAAGATTTTCAGATGTTAGAGAAAAGGTCTGAGAAGTATGGAGCTAGTGCCTCTCGTTGGAGAAAGAAAGCCTTGCCAGTGTCTTGAACAACACGATCTGGCCCCTCTTACCCCCCGCCCCAGTTCCATCACATCCTCTGCATCTTCACCCTCATTTCTACCCCGGCACTGTGGTTTTCCCTGTCTGTGCGAAGTTACCCCCAAAGCAAGCCGAGATTCTCCCACTTCATTTCCTTCACAGTGGCTGGTTCTCCTGACTGGAGAAACCTCTGTAGATATCCGGAAGGACACCTCCTCTGTGTGCTCCTCACCTCTGCAAAAGTACTGTCTGTCAGGAACCTTCAATATAATCACACCCAGAGCCCCAGGATTCAGAGTGTCCACCCATCTACTTTATTTGTTATTGCAGTAATCAACCTCAGTTGATTATTTTCTGTCACTTGTACTAGATGATCGCTTCTCATTTTAGTCTCTCAATATTAGTTCAGTGAGTGAGTGCATGTGACAGGAATTATCATTCTTTTTGCAAATTAAGAAACTGCAGTGTAACAAGGTTAGCTGAACAGCAGGAGATGAGTTTCTTGGAGAAAGACCACTACTCTGCACACGTGGAAACTGGGTTGCTTCCTGGATTCCAGGTGTGTGGCTGTCAGTCAGTTGATGGGACAATCCTAGGGCAGTATGTTTCAAATGCTTCTCTGATGTCACTGAGAAGTCTTCAGGATGCTCAGCATTGGCTGATTTTTTACCAAAAATGAAAGCCCACCTGTATTCCTACCTATGATCACCATCCTGGAAAGCTATGCAAAACCATTTTGCTTCAGAAAATTTATACCATTTCTTAGACATGTGTTGGATGGTTCAGTGTCAATACTCAAGGGCCCAAGTGCTACATAATCTTCATTACTTTATAATTACATTTCAATTTCAGAAGTGCTTCTATTTGTTTTCTGGAAATCTCTTTGGAAACTTATCAAGTAATTAGTTGATCAGCTTACCTTTGAGCATCAAGTGGTATTTTATCTTAATCTAAGATGCCTTTAATAGCAAGGTATCAGTGATGTGATAATTCAATTCTGAAGCCTCCAGAGATGTCCTAACATTCTATTTGTCATACAAAAGCAGAGACTTACTCAAGTGGAATGAATATCTGTGTTTAGTTATATTTATCACTGCTACTAAGCTATGAATTGAAAATCTAGCTATGCCAAATATTTCATGTGTAATTTATAAAAATAAAATAGCAATATTGATTTACTGTCATTATTTCATGACACATGTCATCACAAATTTAATCTAAAAGTACAGTAATCAATTTATCTGGAGGTCAAGTAATAATGACATTTCTGTATCTTTTTAAATAGATCTCTCTCTCCCTCTTCCTTCCTTCCCTCCTCCTTTCCTTCCTTCCTTTGTCTCTATTTCTGTTTTTCTTCCTTTCCTTTCCCACATCTGTCTTTTCGAGTGTTATAAATTCCTCGTGATGCATTGTTTGTATAAATTTTAGTATATAGTCAATGTCATCGTTTCAATATACAACCTTCCTACAATATTTTGTTGGTGAGTGAAAAAAATTATAAGTTGGCTTTTTCACACAGTCACATACTTTTACAAAAACCCTAGTGGAACTTTGCTGGTTATAACGACTGAATAACCACTCAACCTTCTCTGCCTTGCATCGGTATGAGGCACATCAAGAGCTAAACCTCTCCGATAAATCCACCTCCTTTATCGATGGAAACTGTCCGGCTTTGCTCTGTGTGCTGATACTCAGTGCTGACTTTTGTTCGCTATGTCAGCAATGCTTAGGGACATCTCTTCAGTTTCTGCATCTGTCACTAGGAGGGGAGCGAGGTGATGATTTGGACAGGTACCAGGTATTTGGTTGGAAACTCCCACCATTACTGAAACAGAGAATTTGAAAAATTGTTTCTAGGGTTTGGTCTTCTGCTTAATACTTACTTCTAAGAAATTAAAGAAACTTCTTCTAAGAAATTAGAAGCAAATATTTCTAAGAAATTAAAGAAACAACACATACTTCTAAGAAAACAGGGCCAGGGATTTCATTCAGCTGCTCAAGCACTTGCCAAGTAAGCGCGTGAGGTCGTGAGTTCGATCCCTGGTACCTAAATAAATAAATTAATGAATTAAATTAAATAAACATAAAAAGAGCCAGGCTCTGAGTCAGAAAATCCTTCATGCCCAGCAGAGTTAACATATGTGGTCTCAAGTTCTGGCACCTGCACTTTGGAGTTTTAGGTAATGCTGAGTTTCAATATTTTTGGCCCCAAATTCAAGTATTGGAAACTTCATCGCTAAGGTGATGGTACTGGGAAACAGGAATCCTTGGAAGTTATTAGTTCAAGAAGGCATGGATTTCAGGAATAGGATCAGTGCCACACAGAGAGATCCTAGAGAGCTGCCCCATCCTTTCCACCAGCTGAGCACACGATAGGAAGAAGGCAGCACGCGTGAACCAAGATGATGTCCTCACCACACACCACGGCCAGCACCGCCTGGATCCAGCACTTCCCTTCCCTGTAGGAAATGGGATTCTGTTGTTATAACCCAAGCAGCCTATGATATTTTGTTATAGCAGCCTAAGCTGATAAAGACAGACAAGTTACTTATCTGTGCAAGGTTTCCTTGTGTATAAAAAGTCCTGACGGTACTAATTTCACAGCATTGGTGTGAGGTTTAAATATGTTAATCTTCATAAAGCCCCTGGAAGGCTTCTTGGCATGTAAATGTTAGCTATTATTTCAGAGGATAAGTTGGCACTAAAATGCTACAGTGTCCCTGGTCCAGGAGGCCTCTGCTACATTACCTTCCCACCACGCCTCCCAATGGCACAAAGGAGGAATCAGCTGGTGCACAAAGCTAAGGAAGAGTGAGACATAACCACTCTACCATGTTTAAGGAGCGGAGCCAATGCTGTGCCAGGGATTTGTCATTTCTGTATAGACTCTTATCAGGAATGTTTTTGTTTACACATTCATTCTGCACACATCTACTCCACTGTGCTAAGCTATGTTCTATAGGAAAAAACAAAATATTCTCGACCAAAATGCACAAGATGATGATAGCCTCATGGCTAGTATTGTAGGGGGAAAAAGGAAGGAAATAGAAGGAGGAATGAATAAATAGATAGATAGATAGGTACATACATACATACATACATACATACATAGACAGACAGATGGGACAGACATAGATGATAGAAGAGAAAGAGACAGAGAAAAGGAGAGAGAAGAAGGGAAAGAGGGACAGAAGGAGAGGGAGAGAGGGAGGGAGCTCTGTCTAATCTGGAACTGAGTGATTTTCCTGCTACCTGGTCTGATTAGTGCGTTCTAAGGGATAGCCACATACACTGTTTAAATGCTCCATCAGTTTAAAGCTAGGATATTTCCCATCGTCCTACTGTGCTTCTCTGTCTCTGCAGCAGTGTAGACAGGTCATGCTCCCTTTGCAGGTCCGCTAATTCTCCACACTGCGCTCATTGCCCTGGGATCCGCAGTGGAAGGTCCCCGCCTTACCCAATGTCCACTCAAGTCTGCCCACAGCGGTCCTCCTCCTGCAGCTCCATGCATCTCCACAGGCACTGACCGTATCACGCAGAGATTTCATGACCCAGCTGTAGATGCTTGGAGCCCCCAGGTAGCTGGGACATTTTACTTCCTGGAAAGGTGGGTGAGGGAAAGGCAGCCGTGGCCAGCAGTTCTGTGATCCTGGCCTCCTAATACCTAGATGATTGCAAATTCCCTCGCAGTTGTGTCCCAACACTGCCCCGGCCTTGGCCTTTACGTCCCTTTCACTTCCATTCCCCTCTGCCTGCTCTCCCAGCTCCCTGCCCCATGCCCTTGACCTGTCCCTTGGCTGAGTGCATGGCCTGGGCTCCACCAGAGCTGGCTCTGGGGCTTGATGAGCAGCGCAAGGAGGCAGGAGCTTTTGCTCCCTCTTTTGTTTTTCTGTCTCTGTAGCCCTTAACAATCTTTTCTTTGTAAGAACTCCCATCTCCAATTATATTCTCAAAGGCAAATCTGTGCACATGGGCACCACCACCGCGAGAGCGTCTTCTCCTTGTTTGTCTCATGCCTGTGTCTGTGAATAAAACCCTGAAATTATCAATTGGATAATATAGCCATGCAGCTCTTCCGAAGGCTTGGGTTAGGTTGGCTGTGGTTTCAAGTAGTATCATCATCAATAATAACAATAATAAACCTCCCACCCACACCCGAGCACACATGACAGCCTGATAGTGTCTTGCTCGCGAAGTGTCCAAGGGCCATGGTCCAGGCGGCATCCTCTGAATGAGGAGCAGGGGACAGGCTGGTGACTGTCACAGCTCAGGTCCTTTCTCGAGCCGCAGTTCGTATGCAGTGCATGTTTGATCCTCCCACTCCCTCCGGGGCTTGTTGTCTCTATCCCTCACTCCTCCCTTTACAGGGCTGCCTTGGGTGGTACAGATCTTTATTAGGTGCCCTGTCCTGTATGCTTTTATCTTTCTGCTTCACCCCTACTCCAGCCTTCTCCTCCAACAAGACTCAGGTTTATCAGAAGTAGCTACTGTCTCTCAAGCAGCTTAGTAGTGTCTTAGTGAACCCAGCTAACTCCCTTTCTACCTGTCTTAGTTCCTTTCGCAGCACTGAGACACTGTGCCCGGCACCCACAACTCTAAGGAAGGGAGGTGTATTTGGCTTACAGTTTACAGAAGTTTCAATGCGTTGTCAGCTGGTTCCAAGGAATGGCAGCATGGCAGAGGGGCCTGGCAGAGGAGAAAGAACTCATGACATAGTGGACAGGAAGCAGAAAGAGATGATAGGAAGAAGAGGAAGCTAGATTCTTCCAGGCCACGCCCCCGAACATGTGTCTCCTCCAACCAGGCTTCACCTCCCAACACCACAGTTAACTGTACACTCATCAGTGGTCTAATCTGCCCATAAGTATCACACTCCCATGGTCCAATTACCTCCAAACTGCACAACCTACAAGCACATGAGGCCTGGGGACACATCCAGCTCCCCATCCATCTACGTAAAGTCTACACATCAGAAGTGTGTGATAAACTCCCAGACCTTGACACCACTGCTAAGGACATGAGTTACATTCACTGTGATCTAACTCCACGCCCACCATTACATGGAGTCCTTTCAAATGCTGGCTAACCCCTCACTGCATGGTTAAACCTTTTGGATTCCATGAAGGAGGTGGTATTTTCCCATACTACAGGTGACAGAACTAAAATTCGAGGTGGTTAAGTAAATACTTCAATGCCATAGAGGGCCTGCATTCCCTAATCCAAAAACCTAACATCCTCCAAAACCCGAGGCTTTTTGAGCTCTGGTGTAACACAAGTTGAAATTTCCATCCCTGCCCTTGGGTGTGACAATCAAAACAAGTACATGAAAAACACTAAGAAATTACCTTCCAGCTCTGTGTAAAAGGTGGATGTGAAACATCAATGAATTCGGGCTTAGATCTGGGTCTCATCCTCAAGATATCTCATGATGTACTTACAAATATTCCAAAATCCAAAGAAATGCTGGAAATCTAAAACGCTTTCTGAGCTCAAACATTTTCCATTAAAAATAAATAAATAAAACTCAACCTACACAAGGCGAGTAACTCCCAGGTCTGGTGCCCATGGGAGTCCATCATCTTTCCCGGGTCATCTACTGCAATGACGAAAGCCCCACACAGGGCGTGCTCTGTCCTGACAGGTGCCAACAAGCATGTGCTGTCCAACTGCCCACAGCACGAGCGAGAAGAACGCAGGGAGAGGTGTGAAGGAAAAACGACCACTCGCCTCAGAGAGTCGGAAATCCTCCCCCCAAACGCAGTGAGCTCAGGACAGCCACTGCACTGCGGCCGCGTTCCTGCAGAGCTGTGTGAGGGACAGCAGAAGAAAAACAGTGTTTGTCTTTTTCTGATGTTTAATTCAGTAGCTGAGAGGACCTCGCTTCAAAATGACGCCTGGCCTTGTGCTCTGCAGAGCTGGCCAGGGGGGAATGAGAGCATCTTTCCCTTCCTCGGTGCCTTTCTTTGATTCATCTGCCCTGCTTCTGAACCCCTCTGTGTCCTGAAACTCTCTCCAGTCCCAGTAAATTCCTTCCAAACAAAAGTATTTCATTAAACCACCTTTGCCTTGGCCGATCATCTGCAGTACTTTCTTTCTATACCCTACGCCTCATACATGTGCCACGAAATATTTTAGAAGCTGACTTTCCCCACACACTTGGTAATGCTGATAGGGGTCCTTTCCTATAAATTGTTCTCTTATGATTTTTATTTCTTAAATTTATCATCTTGCTGTAGTAAATATCATTCTCAAAGCTTCTTTTGTAGTTTGTTACCTTTCGTTGCTGTCACTCTTATTTAATGGCACATACTGCTTTCGTTTGGGGCCTATTGTTTAATGAGCAGGCATCGATCCTTTGGCAATTACCAACTGACTGGGGCCAAACCAGGTCACAGAGTTTCCTGGAAAATGTTTTAATGCTGGCAAAATGGAACAGATAAGAATTCCTTCTCTGTTATTTTATTTTAGGTATTAAAGTTTGAGATTAAATGAAATATGATTATTCCATGGTGGGTGATTGACAGCAGCGTCTGCTAATTCCTCATTACTTCCTATTGTTTTACCAGGTTTTCCTTTGTTTTGTTGGCCTTGCTGGTTTTCACTGCCTGCCTGAAGTATCTGCTTGGCTTAGATTTTTCCTTCCTTTTTCTCACCCACAGACTTACACCATCACACAGCCAGGGGAGACAGACACACCTTACCTTTCACATTTCCTACTTTCTCTGGCAATGGGGGATTTGTGGACATTTTCCACACCCCTGTTGCTATTATGAGTTACAAACTAGATTTCAAACCCCACCACCCTCAGAGTTAAGCTGCATTGAAGGGATGGAAAAAATAAACCGGGAAAACCTAGAGATTTAGAATAAGAGTCTCTTCGTAACAATAAAGCAATCCTATTGTCTCCAAACACAGTATTTTAAACATAATGGCCCCCAGAGGTATCATTCCACAAACAATGCTCCTATTTTGATTCCTAACGTACTGATTATGATAGCAACTAATAAGTATATCACTATTTTCATTGTGATTATCTTCATCTTACCCTATAGTTGGCTATACAAGAAGGAAAATCCTCAGATGTAGGAAAACTTCTAAGCAGGGTGGTACAGTTTTAAAATACAAGTGAAGCTAGTTATTTGGAATTCCTTCATACCTGCCACGAGCCAACTCAGATTTCACAATTCTGGAGAATTAGACACCCTTTAAAGTGTTACCACAACTCATGACCTGCTATACTCGGAGCTGACAATTCTTCAGTCTCCAGTAAAGGAGATCTGTCCCTCTGCAACTTGCACAAATGTACTGAGTAGACACCAAAGGAAATCCAAATGCTTAACAGGGACCTTTGTCTTCTCAGATGGGTTTGAGCACAAATAAACTGCATGACTCTACGGTCGTGTAAGTCACACACACACACACACACACACACACACACACAATGCACGTCAGTGCCCCTTCTGAACGGTTTCACCTCTTTCCTGCCATGGAGTCTAAAGATATCCTCAGACTTGTCCAAACCTTTGGTTTTTGTGATGATCGTTGAGCATTCTTTGATCTCACTCTACATAGGAAATAAAATTGTGATTTAGATAGTTTGGTCCCAGCGGTCCTGTCTGCACTCGGCAAATGGTTCCATGTCACTCTGGCATCACAACGTGGGAGCCGCAGAGCTCGGCGGCAGCTAATCCACTGAGCCCGGTAATAAGCTTAGGAGCACGTTCATTGAAGGCTGACGAGTTAGGCACAAACAGGGAGAAAATATCTACTGGGGGAAGCTGAATTGGTTTTAATCATCTGCTAATCACCAGTAATGAGACCTACTCTGGGGAAGAAAAGAAAAACAGATAGTCAGAGGGAGGTTTTGTTCTGCACAGCAGAGTAACACGGAACGAGAGGGCAGCTGTTATTAGGGAAGAAAGGATGGAAAGAAAGAAGGGATTTGGCCCCGGCAGATGAAGCGTCCTCCTCGGCTCTCTGTTTTGTTAGCTGAGTGTTCCTTTCATTCAGTCCCCACAACTTCAGCGCCGGCGGCGCCCTGGCCGCCCACCTCTGCGACACTGCTCCAGGGAAGAAAGGGACCTCCTCCCCCGACATCTCGCCCTCCACACTCGCTTCTCAAAACTCGACCAAGAGTTCCACCAAGTGTCTCTGTTTGAGGGGAGGAGAAATGGGAACAGCAAGGGCAGTTCTTGCTCATTGGAAAATTTAAAAGGGGTGCATGGGAGGGGGTGCAAAAGGCTAGGGTGACCACAGTGATGCTGTCATTAGAGACAAGGCCTGACAAGGAGCCAAGAAAGGCAGCATCCAGCCCCATCCTAACTCAACTGGGCAGAAGGGTCTTTGAAGTCCTCAGCATTGTGTTTCCAGATATGCCAAGGGCCACCACGGTGTGGCTGCCATATTGGATCCTGTCTCTTCCCAACTTTTCCTTCAAAAACTCGCATGATTGCAATGGCTGACCATGTGACTGGGTCGAATGTTCGGTAGTACTGGTCTCCAGCAGACCAGTGTTTCAGGTGAGGAGGAGCTAATACTATGCTTGCTTGTATAATATCCGTGGAATAATCCCTCTGCAAAGACAGGAATGGAAGACTGTAGTCCCACAGGGCTGCTCTCACCACTGAGTCCTCTTTCTCCTGTGCCAGGTGAAGCACAGCACCTGTGACCTGCCCCTGCCAATCACTCCATCCCCAGCATCCCCAGCAGAAAAATCCTTACCAGTTGGCACTCTCCACCCACTGAAATAGGCTTCCATTTCCACTGTCCTCTGTCCTGACTCTCCCCTGCCATTCCCTGCTCATCTTCCTTCTGCCAACATGAGGACACATGGTTCCCCATGAGGCCTGACCTTCACGGTGGCTGTGAACACCATGATCCCTTGAAGTACGCTTTGCTGACTGCTGTGAGTTTTAGTTGTGCCGATTCTTACTAGCAAGGAAGAGTGCTCCAGACTGAAAGTATGCCCCGTCTCACTCAGGTCTTGGGGCAATTTGCTGCTAAGCATACGTGGCACTGATTAGATTCCCTTG
The DNA here is from genome assembly GCA_004363535.1 of Dasyprocta punctata. Taxonomy (NCBI): domain Eukaryota; kingdom Metazoa; phylum Chordata; class Mammalia; order Rodentia; family Dasyproctidae; genus Dasyprocta; species Dasyprocta punctata. The sequence continues at coordinate 61,957 of RJWM01003082.1, read as the reverse complement.
GGTCCCAAGAATTTCCGTCAATCCTCCAACTCTAGGGAGAGTGACCTTCTTCGCTGTATTTGCCACATCACCTAATGTGCAGCCCTGCCCATAGCAAATTCTTCTTGTACTGAAGTAAACTGAATCTTCAGACTTTGAATGCAAAAAAACCAAGTTAAAAATTTTATGTTTTACAAAGGTATATTTAAATAGTTGATACCCAGTATAAAAAGCAAAGCAAATGTGTGCAAACCAAATTCATACTTATTTTCATTTGTTAGCCATTTGTAGTCATTATTCCAGTTTGAGCAACCTTTGGATTAGGAAGCACCAGAGTAAGACTGTAGATTATGTTTTGGGGGAGAAGGGGAGAAGGGGAGAAGGCAAGCTGTGGAGCACATTCCCCGAGCCTTTTCCATGGCTGCACCAAGGGCTGAGGATGCTCGGTTGAGGGAAGACTGAGACGCAGCCCTGGTGGCCTCTGCCTTGTGGGAGGGCACAGACTTGGACAGGAAGAGAAGTTGGCACTTGCGATGGCAGAGAGTGGGTCACAACCCTGCAGGACAAAACATGCCTTGGACATCCGGAAGGCGATGCTCACGCTGGCTGGAGTGGCACCCTAAGGAGCAGCTGAAGAGAAGGGTGTGGACTTCTGTCACATTTGTTGGGGCAAGCAAGGAATTTCCTGGATAAGAAGGTCAGAAAATTTCAGATCAATGGAAGATAGTGGCGTTGGGGGAGAAGAGAGAGCTGGGTGCTTGGTGCCGGCAAAGTGGGGTGGACAGAGGGGTGCAAAAGGACTAATTCAAAGAGTCCTTGGACGTGTCCCTAAGTCCTACCTCGGAGCCTTGTGGTGAGCAAAGGGGATGAGGAGGAAGATGCAGAAGTCAGCAAGGCTTCCACTGTCCACACCAGCTATGCCTGATTATCTGCCCAAGACCTGGAAATTCATTTGGGTGTCATCAACGCCGATGGTACCAACCTGGAGGTCTGAGGTGTGGGATGCACCCCTAGTGCACAATGAGCCCTTGATACTTATGTAATTTTTGCTGTCTCATCACCATTTATTTCTAGTACTAAGAAACAAAGAAAGCAATTATTAGATTCATTTTAAAGGGGAGAACTGAGGTCTAGGAAATAGTGACTTATCAAAGGTCAGCAGTCAGGTAACTTTTATTAGCATAGAACTTTTCAGAAGATTTTGACGTCAATTGTCTCAGACACAGAGCAGAGCAGAGAGCAGGGTTGCCACCGTCCTTAGCACACAAAGACATGCTCAGGACGCACAGCTCGTCACAGGCCTGGATGGGATATGAACTCAGCTCCGGGTCGGCAGCGGCTTCCTTGGCCAGAGTCAATACATCTGAATCTACCCAGCACCTGCAGGACACGTGCTGCTCAAGCCACTCCTCCTGTCTCCATCACCAAAACACATTGGGTTACTTACCAAACAGAGTCTTTCTGGTAGGAAAAATTTCAGTGTTATGAAAATGCAGATTACTAGAGCTTAGTTTACGTTTACAGGCACCGTAGGTGGCCAGGCCTGGACAACCTCTGCACTCCTGTGGCCTCCTTAGCTCAGTCATGGGACAGCTTTGGGAACTGTGCTCACATCCATGAAGTGACTTCACCAAAGTGACACAGCAAGTGCTGGGCCCTGGATTCCTCCGTGCCACTGCGGCACCACCCCCGCCAGGGAGGAGACAGAGAGGACAGGTATGACAAGCAGGGCTGCACTCACTGCTTCTCAGGTGGCCAGAGAGGCACAGCAGAGAAGCTCCGCCCCCTTCCACTGGAAGAGCATCCTGACTTAAGAAAAGAGGGGACTACCCAGGGCACATTTAAATCCTAAGCTGAAGGAAGCAGCCTGGAAAAATTCAGAATGTAGAATCCAAGACCACTGGTTTTGCTCCTTCATCAGCCAGTTCTCTGCCTGCTCTCCCTGGCTCCTGTGAGGCTGTGATATAAACTCATGAAGAAGAGGCTGCAAGTGAAGCCTGAGGAAGGGCGGAAGATAGGAAGGCCGCTGGGTACCTGAGCTGAGACCCCGAGCATGTGGCTGGAAATTAGATAGAAAATAAGGGAAGGACTCATGCGGTGGGCCGTGGGTGAGACAGCAGAGGTGGCGCCTGGGGTGAACTCCCAGCAGGCTCCCGGCTAGAAAGCCAACTTTGCAAGACAGAATTGAGTCAAGCCCTGATCCTGCAAGCTGTGAGGCACCTGTGGGGGTTCTAAACCAGCAACAGTGACATTCACTTCAGGTCTTCACTAAGAAGTGTCTCTCAGGCAGTAACACAGCTCTGAGCTGGAGGAGACACCAAGGAAGGCATGCTAGTCCGTGGGAGGCTGATGGACACCTCCACGAGGACGATGCCTACGGACATGGAAGGGAACTGTTCCAACGGAGAGCAGCTGAAGTGCTCTGAGTCTGCAGGGCCTGCTGGGCCATGGGTGGGAAGGACTCCCGACTCTCTGGGGGAAACAGCTGGCTGGACATGGATCACGGTACTTCACGGAACTTTTCCATGATAAGCATAGATGGGGTGAGGGCTGTGTTCATTCATTTTCCATTGCTATACTGAAAACCCTCAGGTGGGTCATCTGTGAAGAGACTTGCTTAGCTCACAATTTGGGAACTGGAAGTCTAAAAACAGGTGGTGGCAAGGATTGAGCCTCCAGGGAGGGCCTCAACTACATGACAGGGTTCTTCATATCGTGAAGCTGGCACCATAGCAGGAGTATTTGCAAGAGACAGAGAGAGAAAGCTCACCTGATGAAACAGGAAACCAGACAGCAGGAAGAGGCCAGTCTTGCCCTTTTATAAAAACTCACTCTTGCAGGAACCAATCCATTCCATGAGGTCAGCATCTCTTCCTTCCAAAATCAGTGTCCCTGATGACCTCGGGACCCTCACTGAGCCCCACCACCTCTTAGTACTGCCTGATTGGGAACCAAGCCTCCAACACGTGAACCCATAGGGACAGGCACACCCAAACCATAGCAAGTGTTGGGGAGAGTTATGTTTGGGCGTTCTGGAGAGAGAGTGTAACAGCCTTAAAGGGGAGAGACTGTGAGGTCCAAGAAATGCGGGTTTCAAGCTTAGCTTCAGCACCCTCCCGATAAATACGAAATCAGGATGGAAAGCATAAGGGTGGAGTGTGGAACTTAAAGGGTGGTGGTGAGGCAGAGAGGGCAGAGAAGTCACTTGGTGAGAGAGGAAACGATCGACCAGGCGTACTCTTACAACACCCTGCCTCCTTGAGCTAACCCACTCCATGGAAATCCAGGTCAGTCTTCCGAAGGGGAGCGCCAGGGCTCTGCCACCCACCTTGCACTCAGATCACGATGAAAAGCAGATCCCTGTTGGGTCACGAGCCTAACAAGGAAAGAAACTTAGAAAGACCCAGGAGGACAACAACATTTAAAAGACTGGCAGAGGAAGTAAGGTTGAGCTTCAGTAAAAATGTCGGAGAGACGAGAGGAGAACTGGTTGTTATTACAAGTTGGTGGGCAGCGCTTACGCATCTCAGGTGTATCCTCTGTGAATGCAAAGACAGAATCGTGATTACCTTTGTGCTCCCAATCCCAGTGAAGAGCTTTGACCAATTTAGGTGTCAGGCGGACGGTAACTCAGTAAATGCACTTGAGTATCGTGTTTCCTAGGGGTCACCTTAGTGGATTCCATGCATCCCCTGTGTTCTGTTTCCAGTATATCTGTAGCCAGAACATAGAATTCCTAATTCAGTGGTTCTGTGACTCTAACTCTGTGCTTTAGGACTCAGGAATTCTTGGGTGAGGGTAAACGTTGACACGTGTGAGCAGGTGTTGGTGGGGAGAATATACAATTGTGTGGCTGCATGGGTCTGTGTTTAGTGCCCTGAAGTGGCATAGACAGAAATGGAATTATGTCCATATTTTTGATACAAATATAAATAAAAAGCAGTGTTGGTATTTTATTTAATTGATCCATGACCACTTTGCTTTACATATTAAATACAGTTAAACACACACACGCAGTTATTTGGGGTGATGCTGTCATATGTGCGATAGGGAAAAAGAAAGAAACTTCCAGGAAGTCTGAAGGTTCATCCAGAAACAAGGCAGATTAGAGTTCAGGAAGCACTGGAAGGGAGAGATATGTGCTAGTTCTAGTCTCCTTGTCACTCGGGTGTTCCTAGGGGTTCTTCCTCAATACCTCTTCTGTGACTGCATAAGTGGTGAAAATCCCACAGTAAGAAATTTAGATTTTTGGGGTTCTCCTAGAGAGAAACATCGTGAGAGCCATCTGGGGATGACTAAGCATAAAACCATGGAGTTAGGGAAATCCTTGCTCATTGTGTTGCTATGGCAAAATACCGGAGGCTAAGTACTTTATTTAAAAAGAGTTTTGTAGCTCACGATTTTAGAGATCTCAGAACATGATAGCAGCATCAATCAGCTTGTGGCGACAACTTTGCAAGATGGCAGCACATGGTAGGAACTGACGCAAGAGAAAGAAGTTGCATGGAGAGAGAGAAAACAAGTGGCCAGGGCATGAGCAGGTGCGCTCTGTTAGAGCAACCTGCCTCGGGGAGCCGACACACGCCGTGGACCCTTAACGCACCCCAGGGTTAGAGCCGACCCTCCCTCCCACGAAGGTGGCCACGACCCCAGCTGCTTGACAGTCCCACTGCCTTTCAGTGCTGTTACACTGGGACCGATTTCCAGCGCGGGAACTCCTGAGGACAGTCCGCAACCCAGCCGCTGCAGCCGGCTTAGCAGCTGTAGCTCATTCACTCTGCTCCCGGGCTTCTCACTCCTGAAGGTCTCCGGTTTGTGTCTTTGTAGAAAGGTTACACGGCACAAAGCAGAAACATAGCATTTTAGAGCTAAATATATTGAATTCCTGAATAGTAGTAACTGGGTTTTGTGAGGGAAGCTGTTTTGCTTCTTTGAGCTTCATTTCCCTTTTTATTGAACCAATGATTCAATGTCAATGTCTCATCTCTTTTTTGCTGGGACCCCCTACATGACAGAACCTACCCAGAGGACCTCGCACAAGGTTTATGCGCAGGAGGAACTTCCCATTCCCCTCTGCTCTTCAGACCTTGGTCTTGATGTGTAAATTCAGAAGATGTCTGTACTTCAGTGGTTAGAAATAATAACTGGTGGAAGGCCTAATGATACTGTAGCAACCCAATACCCACAGACCCAATGACGTCACATGACACAGGCTTCCTGGGGCACACATTGACTTGGGTCAGCTCTGCGCCACCAGTGGCTGAAGACCCAGGTCATGCGGGACCCTTCCCGTGACAGCCATTCCTCCCAGAATCCCAGCCCCTGTTCCTTTGCTTCCTCGGAAGAAGAGAAAGCTAGAACGTTGAACTCCTGCACGTCAGTACTGCGGTTCAGACACAGCCCAGATCATCCCCCTTGGCCATCTGCAGAGCCCCGTAACCACCCAGGGACTTGAAAATTGGGGGTGTGAGTGATTATTGGGTTGGCAGTAAGCGTGTCTGATGAAATTGTGGGACGGTGTAGGCATCCAGCTCCGAGTGCGGACACCACGCATCCAAAGCTTAAACGAGGATGTTTGACAGCACCTGCATTTTAGCCGTAATGTTTTAAACGATAAATTCATTTCATTCTCAGTTCACAGTGAAAGGTGATTTGTAGAACATAGGCAGATGAGCATCCTCACTCTGCTGGGCTTAGAAAAGAAAAACAGTGGCTTGCTTCTTACTTCTTGCTTCTTGCCTCTACTTCTGAATGTCCTAGAGTTGCTCTGGAAGGGCGGCCCCACAGTGACCACGGCCTATGGTCCCCTTCTCTGTCCCTTGACTCCTCAATCCTCTTTTCCCAACTAGCGCATCTGCCTTGGCATTTTATCTTTCTGTCTATTGGGCTGATTAGCATAGTTTGACAGATTAAAAGACTAAGGTCAAACCACCGAAGCCCTAAAGAAATACTGCTAATTACTGTCATATGTTTTTTAAATACTTTGCTGTTCAAAGAATTTAACAACGACTAAAATTGAACTTTGTATCCCAAGGGTTGTTTCAGTACTGTACTCTTTAAACTCCCTCAGCTTTCTGTATTCTCTGTTACAGGAGCAGAATGAGTTGGTGCAGGCGGCCAGAGGGGCCATCTCCACTCCCCCACGCTTCCTGCTAAAGTGACGGACAAGTAGCAAGCGGGGCCTTGCATCCCAGCCATGGAGCAGCCAGGGAGATCAGACGGCTTCCCTATCCGTGTCGGGTGCCCTAATTTAGCATCAGGACAGGAAGTGTAACTTACAAACCAGAGCTGGCTGTGGAGGAAGCGCCACGCTATCATCACCATGTGGTGAGGCCCCAGATTCTGGGGCTCCGTGCTGTGTTCCATTCCTGCTCTCCTCTTTTGTGAGCTGGGAGGCTTTGGAGCTGCTGTGTGTTTTCCCCACACCTCAGCTTCCTGCTGTATAAAATGGGGACTTGGTGATCAGGGCAACCCCCCCACCCCCGTCATTAGGATGTGGGGATATTAGGGGGCACAAGTTTGGAAGACCACCAGGGACTGTAGCACTGATCACTGTTAGTTCTTCCTGAGTTTGACACAGCTGCAGAGGGGTGGCCACTTTGATGCTAGAGTGTGCTATATACCTAAACAGTAAGTCACTGGACACTGAGACACTAGTAATGTCATCAGCCCTAGCCAGTGCAGGTAGATCACCCTGGTCCACCCAGCAAACCTTAGAACGACTGTCAGTTACACTCCAGGCCTGCACAGAGCCAGGGCCCAGACACCACAGCCTGTCTCGGCTGTGGCCTCCACACACCCATCAGTTTCCAAGGTGGTCCTGGGTCTGGATGATTGTGTGCTGGGACGTAGGTGTGGCTGGGGAGGGGTGTGGGGACAGAGACGGGGAGCAGGGACCAGAAAGGAGACAGGAGAGGTGGGAGCGGAAGGAGAGAAAGCACTAAACCCCTGAGTTAATCACTGCACATATTTGAAAGATAAGAACAGGTAGCCTGGGGTAAGAGGCATCTAATAGCTCAAAAAGGCTCCAGTGAAGTCGCTCACTACAGGTGAAAGGCCAAATTACCAGATCAAGTGGCTACATTATCAAAAATTATTCTATTGATTTCAGCGAGGCTGCCTTCCTGGAGATGATTGCCGCCATCTGAAACCTCCTTTCCCGCTGATTTGGAGCACGCAGCAGCTCGGGCTCCGCCTTTCAAGTTGTTCAGGATGGGGTCACGTGTGGGGGTACGGCAGGGGAGCCTGCTGGGCTAGACTCTCAGGCTGGCAGGCCACTGGGCTCTGGGACCAGGGTGTTTGTCACTGTTAGGAAGGAGGAAGCGTGAGCTACCTTTTACATGCAAACTCTCAGAGCTGTGAATCCTCCGTGCCCCTCCCACGGAGGTTCCTGAGTTGGAGTCCTGTTTCTGTTCCACAGGGGAACTTTGCAAATTCCTGGGGTCGCATCTGAAAAGCAGGGTAACAAAGCTCTTAACTTCAACCTGTGGGCTTCGTGTTCCAGAGGGACCTTTGTCAATCTAAATGTGCGAGAGGCAGGAAGCGGGGAAAGGGCGCCTTTGGTTTCATTTGGATTTACCAAGCGGTCTCTATTTCCATGCAAGACTGTCAGAAAAAAGCGCATGCTTGAGTACCGGGGTCCTCCCCGGTAGAAAGACGAGGAAGTGCATCCTTGTTCAAAGAGAATGAAATGTTCTCTGTGCGAATCTGAATATAACGCCATTTTAATAGATTCGATGAGATTGCTCCCCAGGAATGCATCTTCGGGGAGCCCTGAGCCTGATGGCTGGCTCCCCCTGGCCAGTGGACGTACTGTAATGAATTCAGTGTATATCCTCTCTCCTCCCAGCCTCAGAAGTCGAGGCTGCTTTCCTGGCTCCCGTTCTTGGGCTCACAGTTGGTTAATGTAAAACCAGGCTGACACACAGCGTCTTGCAGTTTATGTTTGAACCCGAGCCAGGAGAAAGCACGCTTCTGGTGTTGGTGAACTTCCACCCGCCGTGGGCCTGGAGAGGACTATTGTGCCGGGGAATAAAAGTGCCCACGCAGGGAGGTGCAGTTGAACTTTAAGCCAATTATCACCGCTTTTGCCCTCCGCCAGCCGCCTCCTACTTCCTGGGCCTCGAAAGCTGACGCTGAACATATTCAAATCTTCCCCCAATAGATTTCCATCTAGGTTGCTTCTTCAGTACTGTTTGAACATTAAATATGCAAATAATCATCATTACACTTCCAACAATTACACATGTTTGCGAGCACCGTGTCAAGTGCTGGCAGCAGAGCAATCATTTGTAAAGACAAATATTCCAATCCAAGAGATGTCATGCTGCTTAGAAGATGCTTTTTTCTATTAGTAGCCACACTGCTGCTTCAGAAAGTGTGCAAATGCACGTGAGCGGGCTGCCAGGCGCAGCCAGGCCCTTCTCCTGTGCCGAGCGGCGCCCCTCACCCGTCCCAGCCGCGGAGCAGGCCTGGTCCGGCCCCCAGGGTCCCGGCTGCCACCTACCCAGGAGGCTGCAGGTCCCCGTCCCCTCCGTCTCGTGAACTCTGGCCCCACTGTCCCACGCGTGGCGCAGTGGCCTTGAGCCCTGGAAGTGTTTTACTTCCTGGCTCCTGATGGTCTTGCTAAGCCTCGACCTATCATTTCAGCTCGGAAGGGACGCGCAGAGCCACCCGGAGCCACACGCAGGTGTGGGCTTGGCAAGTGGAGTCCCCGCGCTGTGCACGTTCGTCTCTCTCCCTTCTCGTCCTCCTTTCCCTCCCTCCCTCTTGCTGCCTTCCTCCCTCTCCCTGCAGTGTTTTCACATGGCTCTGGGGAATTGTCACCACGCTCGCGTTTATCGTCTCCAAAGTGGCAGCGTGGAGGGCCCCGGACCTGAGTACCCACTAATCTCCCCTTCTCCCAAAGTAGGAAAATCCCAAGTCTTGTGGGGGCCATTTGATAACCCTTGCGCTTCTTTTCCCTGAAAGACGGATGGCCCTGGCAAGCTGGGGAGACTGCAGATAATGGGATTGACTTGGTGCTTAAATCTCAGTGAACCAGGACAGCATAAGTAATTAGCGCGCCTGCTCCGTCCTGGGGAGCTAATGATGGCCAACTCTGCCCCCACGCCATTCCAGGGGCGGCGAGAGCCACATCCATCTCGGGCAGATAAAAACCGAGGGGACGCTGCTCACAGACACCATTTATTCCTTCTTTAGTGCACCATTTATCCTAGAAGGGGGAAAAAAATCTAATTTTCCTCGAGCGATACCCAGAAGGCCAAGTGACCACACTCCCACCAGAGTTCATTTTGATCACCAAGCTGCTGCTGTTTTTAATTAAGAAAGGCTAATTAGGAGAAACTCTACATTTATCTTCTTATCTACCTGTCAGCACCAACTCTCAGACATTACCTATATTTGTTTACCATTTGGTGGCTGGCTCCCTATCAGCGAACCAGAGAAGCTACTCTGTTTACATCCAAGTTGGCGCCTCACGAGGACGCCGATGGTGTTTTTAGGCGTTGGATAACCGCAGTGAGCGCGTTTAGCATATTAGGACTCAGTTTACACACAGCCACAGATGCACGTTCGGAAAACACAGGGACGCCACGCGTCTTTGCATCTTTCCTCAATTAATCCAAGTGCGAGGCGTGTGTGTGCAGAGGGGCCTGCTCTCATCTTTCTTCTACCCAGAGTGATGGCACTTTAGCAGGATAATTTAGATAAATGTGTGTGTGTGTGTGTGTGTGTGTGTGTGTGTGGAGTTCGCTTATCCTCTCAGCAAACATGATTGACAAAGAGCCAGGCACGACGAATGACACCGCACTTGGATCGCACCTGCGTTCTGTCAAGAGAGGAGGCTGGCTTCCTTCCTTGCTTCCTTCCTTCTTTTTCTTTTTTCTTCCCATCTGATTTGATCAACATTTCCACACAAAATACCCACTACATCCACGTGTGCCTAGATGACCAGGGAGTCCAGAAGCAAACAGTGAAAGCCTGAAGCCACCGCATTGCAAATCAAGTGTTAGCAGCAAAGGTGCCAGCTTTCCCATTCTTACGTAGATTGCCCAGAAATACAGGGACAGATTGTGAGTCCCTGGCCGGGCTCTGTCACCATCACAGCCAAGGGGTGGAGAAGCCAGAAAACAAGCTCTACCTCTCGGGCCACTTTCACCCTGGTCCTCTGCAGGGGTCTCCTCTCTCCAAGTCACAGCCGTCACGGAGACGAGGCGAAGTCATTGGCTGGCAAGAAGACTTTTGCAGCTAAAGTTCCTGCCCACTCCATCCACCAACCCAATCCTTGTCTTACTGAAACGTGAATTCTCTCCACGGTCCTTAGTGTCTACGTGGCCAGCTTCTCCATAGCAGGTGTATTTATGTGCACACCAAGGACGCACAGCCAGTGATCAAACCAAAGACCAATTTCCTTGAGACTTTCACCGTTTAGTAACTGACGAGACAGGTGATTAGGGGAGTATTCCATTCTCTCTCTTAACCCTCAAATGAATGGGTGGGCTTTGGTCTTATACAGAGTAAAATAGGTAGGCTCTCATTGCTGTAGTTCACAGGGATGGAGAAATTTAGTTTCATGTCCACTAAATGCTGACCTGTATATTTTTCTATAGATTTTTCTAAGTTTCAGCATGACTAAAACTTGTGTTTTGTGCTCAAAGGATGCCAAACCATTTTAATATTCACGGCTCTAATATGTCTCTCTCCTTGAGCAAAACAAGTTTATGTTGCTCACATGAGTTTACAGAAAAGCAGTCTCATGTATGTGCTAAACATGTCTGTGGTATTCACAGAAGCACTGCTTACCACAGATCTTTTTATTAATCAATGTATAGTTTTACTCAAAAAAATTTTAATCCCTTTCTTCTATACAAAAAATAATGTAGACAGATAAAAAATAGTTTTTCCAGTATCATCCCTATGTATGTATTATAGCAGCCATTGTACTACCAAAAAATATCCACATATTTTCAACATATTTTGGAAGAACCAGTGATATGATAAAAATGTTATTTTTAAATTTTAAAAATAGCGGTAAGTAAAAGAGAACTCAAACTGAGAAAATACAGTTATCTCTTCTTGGAAAAAGTGGCAGTACTATCAGGGTATTTTTGAGGATAATTTACATGTCCAAATTAGGTAAGAAAATCTTTTCTATTAAAATAGTAGCAAGATAGCAAAATCAAATATATTTGGTTGTGCATCTCTGAACGATTGCCCATGTTCTGAAGAATGTGTCGCTAGCCTGTCCCATCGCAGAGTGATCGTGTTTCCGCAGACTGAGCCGGCTGCCGCCTTCTCCCTGGGTGAGGTGACTTGTGGGGACCACTGTGGAGTAGGCTGGTCCTCGTGGACTATCTGCACACGGCTGCAAACGCACACAAGATGGCTGCCATGCTATTCCGGCTGTGGATTCTGCCCCCGTCCCCTTCAGCTGTGTCCTTGTGGGCAAGTTCTGACTTCCTTCTGTCACTCAGTTTCTCCTATGAAGTGGGGAAGTAGTCCTAACCCCAGGGGGCTTTTGCAGGATTAAATTAGTTCGCCCATGCAAACTGCCTCAGTAGCACCTAGACATATTTATCAGGGCAAAGCCCATCAACTGTTCATAAGAAAACTGCATCTCACTAACGAAGGTATGCTTTATTTGTTCGAATGCATGAAGGATTCACATTTCTACCTAAAACTCCAGTGACTTCTGAGGTACTCCGCTTACTAGAGAGACGAATCGTCTCAAAGTTGATACTCATGCGGGTTTAATGTTGTTTTCAACAGCATGGTTCCTGAGTTAGTTTCCTGGAGACCGGGGTCCACGGGTGGTCAACACTGCACCTGCCACCCCTAACTCCCAGAGAGGTTTTGCTCAGAACCCTCTGCACCGGAATCAGAAATGTCTCACAACTCAGGCATGTGCCGCTAGGAAAGATGCTTTTTATTGAAGTCCATGATTCAGATTAGAAGACAGGCGTTCCTCTCCATGACTTTTGTTAATGGATTATCTGGTCCTGATGGTAGACATAAGTTTAAGAAATAAATTTATGGTTATCTTAACGTGACCTTCAGCAACCAGAAATCAATGGTGAGACACACAGCAATGTTTTACAGATAAATCATGTTATTTTTTCAATTTTAATTATTTGTCGCTCTGTTTTGTTCCAGTAAATAATGGCAGTGTTTTTGTGCTTTTGTCCATGGATTAATTTGCACAGTCACCAAAACTGTGAATATTTTGAAACTTTTAAGGCGAAAACGCTAAATCGAATTTTTGACGTATTTTGGTGGGAGGCTTGCTTCACTACTAACTTTCATTATTTTTCAACTTTGATATTCTTTATGACAGACGTTCGGACTTGCACGATTGCAGCATTGCGGCGATGACGCTGTTCTTTGAAATTTCTCATTGTTGAGACTTCCTTTACTCCATGAGAAAATCCCACATTTCAATGGAACTCTGGCAGGTGGACCAGCCACTGAGCAGAGTAGAGTTACACGGCAACTTCGATGAAATCTATGCGGTATTCTTGCTGTGAAAGAAGCCAGAAGAATGGGAGGGAGAGAAAATGGGAGTGAATGATTAAATGAACTTCAGGAGCATTTTCATCTGGGAGACAAGTGTGAAAGGAGGAACAATAAATGACTCCCTGCCTTTCTGGAAAACGATTGGAATCCATTGTCTATTCTGGAAGCCATCTGATAGCTCATGCCGTCTACCAACGGGCATAGAAACGTTTGCATAAAAGAAAAGGGGTCAAATAAGTAGAGAGAAGAGGCTTAGCCAAAACAAACCAAGATGCTTTATTTCACTAAGGTTTGATTAATGGGATATTAGACACCTAACACCATTGAGACAAGAGCTAACTAGCCTTTAGCAAACCGCGCTGCAAATCACACTTCACACATCACAATGTGAGGTAATGAGATTCTCAAAAAGTACTACATTTAGAAGCAACCCCTTAAACTCAAGCACACAATTCCCAGCTCCTGCCAGTAGCTGGCACATTTCCACTGATGGAGTTGGACAGGAAGCTCTGTATTTTGGGGAGGGTGGGGGTGGGGTAGGGGTTGCTTGTTTGTTCCTGATCACTGATACACCAAGAGCTAGCAGCTGCCGTGGGAATAAAGGAAAATATGTGTGCATTGGCACTAGACGATTTATCACACGGTGAGATTATTCTCTCAGAGTCTTAAATATCTGAATTTATGACTTAAAAATAGTATTTCTCACGGACAACTTCACAACCACACACTTATTTGCTGCTGTCGCATGATGCAAAATTAAAAATAAAAATTAAAAAAAAAACCCTCTCCCCAGTCCCTCCTCCCAAAGGATTAGTGAGAATTTGTGACCAACGTGATTCATAATTGATCAATCCTGAACACTGTAAATTTTTGTTAAGGATTTTGCAGCCATCGGGGGGCCATTTTTTAGCCAAGGAGTGAGCTCTGGGTAAACCTACATCTCCACCTAGTGGTTTGAGGAAACATTTAATTACTTTCTCCTCAGAGGAGAAAGATTTAGTCATCCCTGGCAGCCTGTTTGAAAGCCCTTGGTTGCTGTGCCGTTGAAACACAATATTTAAAGTTAACATTTTAATCCCAGAATACTCTTCCTTCCTTTCCATTGCCCCAGACCCTCAACCCTAAAAGCTGACATTATTGGATTGCAAAAGAGCTGAAAAATATTCCTCCCACTCTATTTTCTTACACTGTGCTCAAAGACTTTGACCAGAAACCCATCGGGGTGTGCAAAGGATCATCCTCAAGGCTTCCCCACCCTCTCCGCATTTTATATTTTGCTAGCTCACTGCTTGGCATGGGATTTCATTTGAGAAGGAGCACGGAAAAGTTCCCATAGAGATGCTGCAAGACCTGTTCTAATCTGCTAGGAAGACGATTCAGGATGCACACTCACCTTGCAGGGTAACAGGAGCCACCTCTGCACTCACCAGTCTCAGATTACTCCAAACGGAGAAGCAAGGAGATCGAAGCTGGCCCACTGCAGAGACATCCACACTTAGTACATTTCCTCCCCTCCAGCGCCTGACGCCTGGACTCAACAAGAATTGAACCATGCTAATGTACCTCAGGTTTCTATGATTTGAATAATCAATAAACAATTAAGACTGTTTTGCTTCTTTAATACCAAAAGGACATTTGAATTTGGTCACAGTTAAAAGGAAATAGTTTGTTTTGCCTTTAATTTGATTTGCAAGATTATACAGTCCCTGATCCCCCGAGATGTTATTTCAGGCAATTATACATAGATTCTCCTGTAGACGCAATTTCCCGCCACCGTGCTCATCGCTGGTGTTGTCTACACCATGGTGGAATTTAGGAACCAGTGCTTTTCGGCTGGAATATGCCTAGAAAAATTAAAGCTAACTGAGAGAGTCACTGCTTGCTAATCCCTGTAATTAAGCACTACTTGTAGGAGGGCATATTACCCTGATTGAAGCCAGTGCAATGGTATTGGACCCAAAAATGTTTAATAACCCTACCCTGCGATGTGGAATTTTTAGTACCTATTAATTAACACCCATTAACTTATAAGGGAGACAAAAAGAAATAAATGTATTAATTGCCAGTTTGCTTCCAGTCTAACCTATCTTTTCCTTAAACCTGGTGATCTGGCATGAGATTCTCTACACTGCAGGAAAACCCTACATATAAATGTACATTAAGAATGACTAGAAAAAGCAGCTTCTCGGGGCATGTTTTAACCTTCTCCATGCTTACAGCAGGAGGGACCTTTATAGGTCAGATGTTTAAATCTCTGGACAGCATTTTGTGCTTTACTGTTGTCAAAGGTCAATCATACAGCAGCCTTTGCTCAGTTTCCTGGTTGCTTCCAAAGCACAGAGCTACCCATAGGCTGGGGCACCTCACAAGTCACAAAGAATCATTTTTTTTTCTGCCAGATTTGTCTCAAGTTCCACGGAAACAACGTAAGCTCACCTTCCAAAGTCTTTGACTTTTCCCAGACTGTAACATAAGTGAGAGGAACCGGATGCTGCACACCAAGCCACCTCCAACTTCCGCCGAGGGTACAGGCCCAGAAGAGGAAGAGAGCGCGAGCAGATTCTCAGGTGCCAGCACACAGGGAGAGGGGCAGGCGTAGAGCCCTCGCGCCCTCAGTGGCTGTGGCTGCCGGTGGCTTCTGCACTGTAGCACAGACCCTGCATCGAGCTCGGGCTCTCCTGGCCGCCTGGCTGTACGGCCTCTGCAGGGAGATGCTGCTTCTCCCACGCCGTGGAGACCTAGGAGAGCTTCCTTCGGTTCCTGCCCTAGAACACATCCACACACCACACACACACACACACACACACACACACACACACACACGCACGCAAACACCCCGCACCTTCAGGTGAACGCTGACTGCCTAAGTCCACCCTACTGTGAACCCTGTATTCTGTAACCATTAAGTGCTAAAGCCAGGGTTGTTAATGTCACCCGGTCGGTAATGGGTAAGCTTGGGTGTGGGATTTGCTGGACTCTCACCCCACCCCACCGCCCGCCCACCTGCTGGTGTGATGACAGGTGCCTGTGTGGCAGAAAGCTGGCCTGACTATCAGCCTAAGCCGCCTGCCACACCTGGCTTTTCCGGCTCCTCAAGTTGCTGCTGTAGGACCCAGGCCTGTGACTCTGGGGGAGCACCTGCTCCCTATCACACAGTCACCTCGAAGTCCTGCACCCCTGTGATGCTGGGGCCTCACCTCAGCAGCCCTGAAGGAACGCCAGGCATGCTCAGCCCCAAGCACATGGTGACCCCGAGTAGGGAGCAGAGGGCCTTCCACGCATCGGGAGGATGGGCAGCCTCTGAAGGGGCCTGGAGTTCCTGTCCTTAGCATAAACCTTCCCCCCAGATTTTAGGGAACACCCCACAAGGGTTGCCACCCCAGGGACACCCCTGATCACCGAGAACTCTCTCCTTATGAAGGGTCAAGCTCAGCAAATCAAAATATTCATTCTCTCGTCAGACACCAAGTCCAAGGATCGTCATCAGCAGAATCAGGGATGCAGGGATCTGCTCCAGGGCGACCGGCCAAGAGCTGCTTCCATCCCTCACAGCCTCTGGCTGCTGCCATCGGCCCTAAAATGTCGCCATCCCTTCCTGCGAACTCTGTTTTGCCTGGTAACGGTCGTGGTACCTCCATTGTCAGTCCCCCAAGCCAGGGCTGGCAAATTTACTCCACGATGGAAGTCAGATCCACACTGCCAGGCTCTGCATGGTGCACCAGCCAGCCGCACTTGTGGTGGGAGCCTGGCCTTCAGAGGGCTTTGGGCCGTCAAGGTCCAGGTCTGGGAGCAAGGGTCTGAACTGTCCCATGCCGGGGGGGGGGGGGCATCTGCCAGCATGGGTCCTTGCCGCAGTGATGATGGAAATTAAAACCGAGGCACACAGCTTCAGGTCGAAAGCTTTCACTGGAAGGTAGGAGTAAAGGAGGACGTGGCTCCGACAATGGTCAAGCTGACCCCTACCAAATAAAGTAAGAGGGATTGAGGAAGGGGTTCCAGTTTGAGGAACCCAGAAAGGAGTCTAAAGAAAAGGATCCAGCAGATCCACTGAAAACAGAGGGAGCAGTTTACGGGGTGCTGTGTGGGCTGGGCTTAGCTGGACGTCGTATCAGTCCTAGCTCCAGAGAAAACCTTACGACTTGAGGGGCGATTTTGCTGCTGAACTGAGATGATTGTGTTTCTGGGACTGACCCTGATTTCCATAACGGGCTCATTGCTCCTTCTTGGAGAGGCGAGCTTATCTTGGGGTGTCCACAGTTCTCTGCCTTTCCCGGGATCCTAGGGGATCCCAGGTTTGGTACAAAAGCTGGAGGCCTCAAGGCATTACTCCAGCAGAGTCTGGAACTAGACGTTGTAATCCCTGGCAGTTAGACGTCCCTGCGAGGCCTGAAAATTACTTCAGTGCCTCCTACTTCGGCATCCTCAGTCTTGAAGAGGTGCGAGCTAGGCGGGGTCAGTTCAGGGCGAATAAACCAGGAACTCCTTATGCGATTAACCTGTGTATACGCACAGCCGAGCAGGGATCTGACCCAAATTTTAAGGAATAAAGGGGATGAAACAAAATGAAGGCAGAGATGTCAGGCTTTACCCTGCTTAGTTACCCACTGGGCATCTGCAGGTCAGCACCCAGGTCCCTGCACAAAGGGAGGGCGCCCCACACTGCTGGCGGGTGTTTTCCCTTGTTGGTTGCTTCTGTGTTTTAAACTGCTATTCCTCTCTTGTAGAAGTGAATTTACAACCTCAGGGAAGGGAGGTCAAATGGAAACCAAGTGACTCCTCTCGGTAACTTGCCGACATCTTTCCAAGGAAAAATGCAACTCCACCCAGGCAAGCCACCAGTTCCCAGGACAGCGGGGGACCCAGACAGGCCACTCCAAGGCAGAACCCCAGGGGACCAGGGAGCGGCTTGGGAATGAAGGAGGCGAGGTGACGCGTTCCTGTTGCTCAGACATCCTAGGAGCGGGGAAGGTGCTGAACCAAGGATTCCGTGTCCACAGTGTTCCAAAGTCATCCTCTTCACCCAATCGGGGATTTGTTTCTAAAACCCATAGGGAGTCAAGGGCGTGGGGGCGGTGGACGCCGTCAGTTTCTAACACCAAGTGTCTGCCTTGAGGATGGGCAGGGAAGGAGCAGATCACCCTCTGCCCCGTGAGCTCACCAAGCTCGGTGGAGGACCCTAGAAACACGAACCACCTCGTCGCTCCCCAGGATCCCTCCAGGACCCGCAGTGTTCAGAGCTGGGCTCTGCTGGGAACTGCTGCACGGGGCGGACAGGAGGGAAACCCTGCTCACACGCAGACCTCATTAGCAAGCACTCGGCCACCCCGGCGGCCTCCTTCCGGGCCCCTGGCAGAAGGGCCACCATGCTTTCCCCGGGCACCCTGGCCTTTCCAGAGGAGCTCTCTAGTGATCGCTCTGGAATCTCATCGGGCTGTGGGAAACACTGCTATCATCCCAAATTGAACTGCAGAGTTTAGAAAGAGGGTACGGGAAGGAATCTAACATCCACCTGCCTGTGGAGCGCGAAATGATGGCTTTCTACCCTGGGCGTCCCAGGAAAATGACCAAACTACCGCTTGTGAAGAATGCAAGGCAGTGAGAACTTCTCAGCCAAGGCCCCTACGAATGCCTGCCCTGTGGGTGCCTCGGGGAAGGCCAGGCACATCCTCCACGCATCTTTCCCGGCCTCAGTCCACGCTCTGATTTAGTTGAGAACCGCAGGACTGCTTGCCCTGATTTCTATGATGGCTACGCCGAACAGTGGATCGGGGTAAATGGTCCGCATGGCTCCTGCGGATGGAATCAGTAGCCCCTACCAACAAGGAGAGTTAAGCATTAGTGGCTCTTGTTAACTCCGGAAGTGTGTCCCCTCACTGTGACTCCGGGGGTGGGGGGTGTTGAGCATTTTAAGCCCCACCTCCCCGTTTTTTTCTTGGTTGGACTTCTTAGAATTGAATAGGGTAATTTAAAGAAAGATTAGAAGGAATAAATTTGAATATCCAAGTATTACTCCATCGCTGCTTATATATAGCTATTTCAACAAGTCTAAAATTATTTGAATCAGTGGGGCTGGATTTACTAAAGTCTGATTGCTGGTAATAACGGTAAGGCTTGTGAGTAGGCTTCATTACAATAACTCCAGAATATTATGACTTCAGGAATCATTTCAAACATGAGCAGGGCAGAATGTACCCAGCGTTCCTCACGAGAACAGAATGTCCCAGAATGTGCTAGTCCAGAGAGGAATTACCTCCAGCAGAGTTCACACTGACAGTTGTATTCCTGCCCTTTCCTAAGTTGAAAATGGTAATGAAATTGTAATGGCTTTGAAGTAGACTTTGTTCTTATTTTTTATTTATTCTCCTGTGTTATTTTCAGATTTCCAGTTGTCCCCCATACACACGTCTCTCACTGGACAGAAGGGCTGGCCACGGCACCTGCCTCTCTTCAAGTGATACCTCCTTCTGCGTTTCTGTCTTTTACCCCAAAGGTTTCAGAAGAGGAGAAGAAGGGTGGGCTGCTACGTCCTTCCCACACCCTTCCCTTCCCCGCCTTGGCGCGATGGTAACCACAGTGAGATGGCATTGAAGGGCGGCCAGCAGAACAGGGCACTGAGCCCCGGAGGTGGACGGTGTGGTGACCAAGCGACCCTGCAGGGCACTGCAGTGCTCAGCTCCATCCCAGGTCCTTGTCTTCAAGGTGACTGTGAAGCCCTGGGCTCAGCCTTCCTAAGCTGCCCACGCCAGTCAAGATGACAACCAGAGGTGACACGTGGTGAGCGTGCTCGGAATAGCAGCAGCTCTGGGAGGCTGAAGCAGGAAGATCACAAGTTTGCGCCCAGCCTGGGTAACTTAGTGACTTAGCAAGAATTTGTCTCAGAATAAAAAAATTCAAAATTCAAAAATAACAAGGACAATAAGTAAATAAATAATTAAACAAATGTAAAAATAAAAAACAAAAAAGGCTGAGGATGTAGCTCAGTGCAAAGGCCCTGAGTTAAACTTCCAATACTATAAAAAAAAAAAGGGCGGGGGAGGGGATAACACAAACAAAAGCCACCGCAACAAAATCAAGCACTAGGTGTCTGCAGTCAGGAGGGCCTGCAGCCTCTTGCTCCGCGCATGCTTTTAGACTGCCTCCCGCCCCTCCCTGCCTCCTCTCCTTGGCCTCCCCCCTCTGCTCATGTCACTTTCTTCTTCATTTTTCTGTTTCCCTCCTCTATCCCAACTCCTGATTCAGTGTGAGTCGCTCACAGAACGGTACTGTTCGTTGGAGGAGCAGCGGGGCCTCCGTGCCTGTGCTGTGACTCGCACGGACCCCTCGGGCCCCCTCTCTCTGCCTCTCAGTAGGAGCGAAGCCCCGGAACCTGGGGGGCCTGTGCTCACAGCCACTGCCTGGAGAGAAGCGCTCTGAGGAGGGGGTGACTTCTTCAAAGCCGTGCGGGGTTCCTTGGTGTTAAACTTGCACCCTCTGCTTACAGGGCCGGGGCTGTGCGCTGGGTTCAGGGCCATCTCGGTGGCACCACAAGTCCGCATCCCCCCAAGATGAGGAAAGTGAGAACAAGCGAAAGCAGGCCTCATGCCAACTCAGCCCAGTAGCCAAAGACAGAGGCAGAGTCAGACGGGTCTCTTTCACCCCAGGAGTCACACATCTGGAGAAGATGAAACCAGCACATCAGGAGCTCCCGCTTCTCCGCCCAGCTCCAGGGGGAAGGCTTGTACTGTGTATCACTGGCCCAGAAAAGGGCCCCAGCACCGAATTCCAAGTTCAGTCTCTATCAAGTGCACATGGCTCTTGCAGCATCATAAAATCAAAATGTCACATGCCTCGACACAGCCGGAGTCAGGGAGCTGCGCGGTTAGGCTGCCTCCCCTGCATCCGCCAGTGTCCCGGAGTGTCAACCTGTCATCCTAAACTCAGCTGGGCACTCGACAGGCTCCAGGTGGGAGGCCGAGGGACACCGTGGACCTTACGGCTCCCTGTTGTCCACATCACCATGCCAAGATCCCTGGGGCCCGGCTGGCTGGCTGCTTCCTGGGCTTCCCTGGTCTCGTCGGTCAGCCAACCTCTGCTACCATCTGCTCCTCATGGCTCCTCCCTCGTAAATTTGTCTTCAGCCTGAAGACGACACTGCTCTCCCCGCTTAATTATGGCTTGGAAACACAATTGGAAGCCATGCTGCATGTCGAGACTGTGATTCATTAGCAGGGGAGATTGTGGGAACTCGTCCTCACCTCTCATCAGCCATTGGAATGTGAGTCCTCTTGCTGTTTAGTTTTCCACAATCTTCATGAAGCGCGGTGCAACGTTCGTTTCGAAGGCTTTCCCAAGCAACCGTCTTCTAAAGGGAAAACTTTCACAAAAAGAAAATATGTACTGCATGCCAAACAGCTAACCTCACACTCATAAATATTTATGCTTTAGGCAGAGTTGAAACATCATTTGTAAGATGGATGCGCTTCTTTGGAGTTCCAACAAGAAAATGCCTGGAGACTTGAACTCACTTTGACAGCTAATAGGCACAAAGCCCCCAGTCGTGTGCTGGGGAGCGAGGCAGGGGGACAAGGTGAAGTCACTAAGTGTTCCAGGAATGGGTCATCTTGCTAGAACTCCAGTGCTATCTCCCTTCCCCTACAGCGGAAGATGGAAGCGGCAGTGCTGGGAATGTACAGGAATCTCAGGCTGCTACTCTGAAGGGGCGCAGTGCAGTGTAGGGGTCTCCAAGTGTGGTCCTGCCCCAAGCGGGGACTGCATCTGCAGGGATCCAGCGAGATATGCAGATTCTCAGGTTCCAGAAAGCCCCACTGAGTTACAGAGTGGACCCGGGAAGGCAGGTGTCTCCACTAGCCAAGGCGATTCTCAGGCACCTCGGATCGTGACACATTGTGGTCCACAGTCTCTGGAGTTAGAGAAAGCTGAGTTCGACGCCACCTCAGTATGACCTCAATCTTTAACTTCATTTTCTTCCTCTAAGAAAAGACAAGAAGAGTGTTTTTGCCCGCAGGGTTGCTAAGAGAATCCTAGGAGAAAATCTGTACAGATTGTTTGTTAGAATTCCTGGCACAAAAGAAGCATATAATACAATACATGTTTTTTTATTATTATAACTGAATTAATACAGTTTAATCTAGACATAAATAGACTATAAATACATGAGGAAAGAGAAAGTTACATTTCTGAACAATTCACGAAAGTCAAAGCAACCTTGACTGAACCTGGGTGATTAAAAGTAACTGCATGTGAAAGTCAATCTTTCCTTCCTATCTGAAAGAAAGAAGGCCTTTCTGGAGCGCAATGGACCAAGCTTCTCTGAGCGCATCTGTGAATCCCTCGGGCCCTAACTTGGCTTCAGCTGCGGGGTGGAGACCACCTCCGAGCAGACAGCTACCCCACCCCCTGCCCTTGCCCCAAGGAGGCCCCTTGCCTCTCATTTCCTGCTCAGGAATTTTGCTGACCCACAGCCAGGGTGCCTTGAGAACTTCTGTGTTCCTGTTGGCCACTTGGAACTGCGAGAGAATCCATGGATACTACCGCAAACTCCTGGAAGGTAGGAGTTGGTGAACAACTGGTTTCTATTCTCATCCACTGGACAAAGAGCTCTGATTTACCAAAGGCCTGGGAAGACCAGGCACCAGCTCCTCTCCTTTTGTTCCCTGGACTCACTTTTAAAACCAGCCACCTACCCCTAACACTCAGCCTCCGTTCAAGGGCCTGGGACGGCCACCTTCGGCCAGCAGGAACAAGGACGTGGAGGCTGGTTTTCCTGCCGTGGTACTGGGGATAGAATCCACGGCCTCCGCACAGAACCACGTCCCTGGTCCCTCTTTACGTTTTGTTGTGAGACAGGCTCGCTGCACCTTGAAATTCCTCAGGCTGGACTTGAACTTGCCTTCCTCCTGCCTCAGCTTCCCAGACTGCTGGGATCACAGGCCCGTGGCACAACACCCAGCTGGGTTGATCCAGTTGAAAACTTGCTCACTGGTTTGTGATGTAGAACAAGGATTGTGAAACTGAGATCCCCGTGTGGGCTCCAATGGAGTCCATGAAGCCACTGAAATTTTACCTGAGTTCTCTGTGTGTGCACTGAGATCTACAACCAAGCAGAGTCGAGCCTGCTGTGTGGGGGTCACAGGAGAAGCTCAGCACAGCACACTGGGGTGACCTTTTCGGTTCTTTTGGCATTTTCAGACCTCGAAACCTTAGAGTACTTGAAATGGATATAACATCAACTTGACCCGCCCAGTCCTTGCAGGTCCGTCCACGGCCCTGCTGCCCGCTCCTGCCTGTGCTCCTCGCTTGGTGCCTGGCCCTCCTGTGGGGTCCTCCCTCCCTCTTACTGGTGTTTGTGTCAGTTTGCTATTGCTATCGTAACAAAGCATGTCTTAAAACCACATGAAAGAATTATCTCACACTTCCAGAGGACACGAGTCCAAACTGAGTTTCCCCAGGCTGGAGTCAAGGTCAGCAGGGCTGTGTTCTTCCAGAGGGAATCGGGGAGAACCCTGCCCCTTATCGTTTCCACTTCTTTGATCAAGACAGTTGCATTTCTGGCCTTTTTGACATCACTCTAATCTCTTGCTTCTGTGGTTTGTTCTAACACTCCTCATTCTCTCTCATGAAGACCCCTGTGATTAGTGCACCCTCCTGAATGTCCCAGAGCAACCTCCCCTCCTGAGACCCCTAACTCAATCCTGCCCACACTGTCCCTGGTATAATGCGACCTAACCTGTCACAGCCTCTTGGGTGAGGAAGTAGATGTCAGCGTGGGGGGTCACCCTGCTATCGCCTGCCAGCTGCCTGAGTGTTCTAGAGCGTGGCAGGAGATGAGATCCTCTGTGACCAGCTTTGGCCATTGCCACCCAGTGTCTGGTCCACGTGGGAGCCCCCCATCCCCAACCCGTGCAACTACACCCTTTCTGGGTACCACTGCCGTCCCTCACTCTGCCTCCCAACCTTTGTTTCCTTTTAAGGCTCTTGATTAAGTGATCACACAACACAGATTGATGCTTGTTTTGTTTTGTTTTGTTCTGTAGAACTAGAGATTGAACCCAGTGCCTTTGAATTATTTATGTATTTATTTATTTATTAGTTTGTATAACTGCCCTCCTGGAGCTGGAACTTGTGATCCTCCTGCTTCAGCCTCCCAGAGTGCCATTATTAGAGAATTGTTCTGCTATCCTGGTTCATATATGTCAGTTTTGGAGAAGCCCCTGGATCAGTAGGAAAGTATTAAAGAAAACAAAGAAACAATGCAACATGGCAAAAGGAAGAAAAAGTTCCAGGTGGTGGCCTGTAAGGCAGATACTCACCAACTCTGGGACAGGCAGGCAAAGTTTTGCGAGGTTTGCTTTAAAGCATTTCCCCTTGACTGGAGCATGAATGGGGAAGGAGGGCAGTCCTGGCTCTTGGTGTTGACAGCGTCACATGCAGACCATGATCTCACCAGCTGCTGCAGTGTGGGCGCTGAGTGTCCCCAGAGGTCCCTGTAATGCGCACCTGATTCCTAACGTGGTGCTTTGGGAAAGTGGTGGGCCCTTTAAGAAGCAGGGCCTCTGTAAGAGGTCCTCGGGCAGTTGGGGGTGTGCCCCGGAAGTAGATAGTGTCTCTCCAACCCTCTTTTCTCTCTCTGTCTCTTTTGCTTCCTGGCCAAGAAATGAGCACTTTGCCGCACCACGTGCCCTCTGCCTTTGCCATCTGGAACCCACCCCCCACCAAAAACGTGAAAGCCAGACATCCACCCAGTCATGGACTGGAACCTCTACAGCTGGGGCCAAAATAGACTTGTTTTACTCTATAAAATAAGGTATTTTGTTACAGTGGTGGGAAGTAAATTAATACCACAGACAAGTCTATACTGTGTTTGTCTTGTGCTCCCAGGACTCCCAGGTCCATCTACAGACCTGGTTATAGAAAGACAAATTTCCTCCCCATACCTGGTCAAACAACATTTCTTTTCAGTGTACCTTTGTATCAGTTAGCTTCACAAAGCTTTGTTATCCAGATAGATGCTGACTTAAATTAAGGGCAAACCAAAGCTAGACACCTCTGGTAAGGAGTTCCATTTATGTGACTGTTAGCAGAAACCAAGGCGTCTTCTGGAAATTAGCATGGAGATCTGAGGTTTAACCCAAATTTAGCCCCTGTCTTGGTTACTTTTCACTCATTGCTGAGACAAAATATCTAACGTCCAAAAGGGAAGGAAAGATTTATTTAGCTTACAGCTTTTGGAGGTTTCAGTCCATAATCAGCTGGCTCCAAGGCAGGGTGGCATGGCACTGGGGCAACACTTCAAGGCAGCACTAAGCAAAGGCAGCCAAAGTAAAAGCAGGGGGCAAGCCTCTTCTCCTCCCTTATATTGTACACAGGACACCTCCCCTCTCCAGGGTGGGTGTATCATTCACAAATCTCCTTGTCTTCCTTTGCACAGGATGAGGATGTTTGCAAAGTAAGACCTCAGATTGACACAATGACCAGGTAACTGCTGGTGCTCTACACCCCAGGATGTAGAGCTGCTGCCTTACTTAATTAAGCTGCTAGACTTCTCAAGTTGACACAATGTATAAACCGTAACAACCCTGTCCAGCCCATCTGTATCTTGTAGTCAGTGGCTTTATTTCTGTAAACATGGACCTCTATCACTAGGTCCCTGACTATCATGCTGCTCAGAGAGAGAAATATACACTGGCAAGCAGGTAAAAAATGCATAGATGTTATGGGTTAGATCTGAAACATCCCCCAAAAGTCTCATGCATTCAGAAGTGGAGTTTGAGGAAGATGATTGGACCATAGTGTGCTCTACCCATCAGGGGGAGAATCTGCTGTTGGGTTCATAGCTGTCAGGGAGGGGAGAGGCCACTGTGAGTATGCTGGAGTCTCTCTCTCTCTCTCTCTCTCCTCTCCTCTCCTCTCCTCTCCTCTCCTCTCCTCTTCTCTTCTCTTCTCCTCTCTTTTCTCTTCCTCCTCCTCCTTTCTTCTTCCTGTCTTCTCTGCTTCTAACCACCAAAGGGTGATCAGTTTTTCTCCTTCATCCCTTTCACTATGCCATTTCTGCCTTGGAGCAGGCAGACCATGGACTGAATCCTCTAAAATCATGAGTCAAAATAAACTTCTTTACATTTCAGTTGTTGGATATCTTGTTTCAGCAATGAAAAAGTGACTAATACAGAGAGATACATATTTTAAAAAGATAAAATTCTACAGCAGCAAGCTAAAATAAAGGAAATGAATGATACTGCAGAAGTGCATGCCTTTGGAATCTGCCAGCCAGAATCTGAACTTCAACTTTTCACTACTTAATCCACAACTCAGTTACCTCATCTATAAAATGTGGGTAGTGCCTTGATTTTAAGTAAATGGAGGACAAAATGAGATCGTCTTCACAAAACAAAAGAATATTTGACATAAAATACTTGTACATATTCAATAAGCATCTGCTACTGCCATTATTTGTTTTTATCACGAGTATTCAGTTGATAATCTTGGTATTGGTATTTGCTCTTTGACATGGAATTAGCTGTGTAATTTCTCTGGGTGTTTTTGTGTTGTCGCTTCAGCTTTGTAAATAGAGATGAATTGCAGTGTAGACAGATGGATGTTGGGGAGTGGAGAGGTGAGGGTGGCAACTCAAGAGCACCCCATAGCGGGTGCTCAGGTGGTGGCAGTCATGGGACAACTCAACTTGTAGTTAGGACCAATAATTACTTCAGCAAGTCTAGTTTTATCAAACATTCTTTTCATTAAAGAAATGTCATTCTCGCTCAGTAAGTTAAGTTTGATAACTTTTAAAATATAAGGTTCAGTGTTCCTGTGAACCTTGCATTTCACGTAGGGTCCTGCTCGTGTTTTGGAGCATTTCTTTTCAGAGCAGCAAGTCCTGTGATGAACGGAGAGCATTTTGGTCTGGATGCAAGCAGCGCAAGTCAAATCCAGGTGCAGCTGCAATGCTGAACGTGTCCATGGCCATGAGATGCCCAGCTGGGCTTCCGGGAAAGCAACAAACCAGAAACTGGATGAATCAGTGTCAACTGTAACTACCGATATCTATTGTTACATAAAAGAATCTCACTTCTCCCCACTTCGGTTTGTTCACTAAAGGGTGTAAATGATGACCCCTTCTGTTTAAAATCCCAAGAAATGTAAGAGATCACTGTGTTTGTAAATTGTAAGTGAAGCTGTAATGAACTGAGTGGTGAGTTTCCCAGGAAATGAAACTCATCCAGCATCAAATGTGGGCTTCATAAACCATCACTCACACATTTCCATCATTTTTCTAGAGGGCACTAGATGTCCAGAAACACAGAACTCAACCTCACACTCCCAGCAGAAGAAACACGCAGCCCCCATTCTGTGCCCCGCTCTGAAACTTGACTCCCTTTTTCCCGTGGAGTGGCGAGTGGGGTTCTCTAGTCAATCAAGTGATGTTTGTGGCTTTGTCTCTGCTGTATATACTGTGGCTC
Source organism: Dasyprocta punctata (assembly GCA_004363535.1). Lineage (NCBI taxonomy): Eukaryota > Metazoa > Chordata > Mammalia > Rodentia > Dasyproctidae > Dasyprocta > Dasyprocta punctata. The sequence goes on along the minus strand of RJWM01003082.1, from coordinate 35,009 downwards.
CATCATTAGACCCAGGCAGCCCTGGAGTCTCTTTTGGAACCTACACCAAATGGCTTTCCAAATAACCTGGCTTACTTGAGAACCAATGAAATGTCTACCTAAAATACATAATCACTTTTTCTAGTTTCCCCCATGGCTCTGGATGACATCTTCTCAATACTCCAAGTAGCCCTCGTTCACCTGCAGGGGCAAGGAAGGCACAGGTGGGGCGGGGCGGTGTCTTCCTGCTTGTCCTTTGCTGCCCAGGCCCCAGCTCAGGTGTGGCACACAAAGGGCACACCCAGCAACAGACCGGAGGTGGCCAGAGCTTTCCTGGTGCAATCACGGTGTCAGCATGCACAGGGACACATAAGATAAGGACCAATCGGACAGGGACACAGTCAGAGCAAGGTGGGGAAGCACGAGGTCACTGTGCCCAAGATACTCTGCGGATCAGTTGGGTTTTGAGGGCTGAGAGACAGAGGAGTGAGGTTCGCTGCAGAGAACAGGAGGCTGCTGTGGGACCCTGGGAAGACAAGAAACGTGCGGAAACCAGATGAAGCACCTTCCCCTCCACGGTCTTGATTCTTTTTTTTTTTTTTTTTTTTTCTGCTTCTCCACTATCCACATTTCATAATCAGAGGAGGAGCACTTGGCTAGTAAACGTACTTCTTCTAAATGGTCGGGGAGGTGGAATGTGGTGGTTTGTCTTTGAGCAGTGGGGTTGGACAAACCTGGGGTGCATTTTGACTCTGCTGGGAGCCCTTGGGCAAGTAAGTTTGCAAACTGCAGGATGCTGGTTTTTAAAATGACTGTTGCAGGCCCATAAACCCTTGGAGCCAGATGTGTTTTGGAATTCAGAATAATTCAGAATTTGCACGGGTAATATGATCCGTACACTACTTATTACATACCTCCCTGGCAAGCTCCAGAGTAATAAGACACAGACATAATTCTGTGGCACAATATTCAAAGCAAGTGGAGTAAAGAAAGACTGTAAGTAGTCTTGGGTCTCTTCAGTGCAGGTTTCGCTGGCAGATGAATTCGTTCGTGTTCAGTTTCCCTAGGTTGAAGATGCAGATGTCCTTCTGGGAGGGAGGAAGAGCTGTCGCCACAGAGGAGAGTGGTGCATTCTAGACAAGGCGCCAGTGCTGAGTGAAGAGATCCATTTGGGGTACCTTAATTCTGTCTGAGCCTTCACCAGTCCACGCTGATCTTACCTCTGCTGTGCTCTTGTCTTCTGTAGCCCTAGTTTCTCATGTTCTCATGGAGGAAAATAGCTGCTCAGCTAATCAGCCCACCATACCTGCTTAACTAACTGGTCCCCGAGAGGCACTACTCCGAGGAGCTGTCTCTGGTATCCCATCTCCACACCAGGGCCCATGTGATGGCCTCAAGATGCGAGTCAGATCCCCATCCTCTGGAGGGAGTCTTCTCCTGGGTTCCCTGCTTCCCACCACGGGGAACCAAGCCCTGAAGCCGACCTGTGGGCCCAAACTCGGTGCTGGCAGCCCTCCTCCCCTCTGTCCCTTCTCCCAACTCCTGAACACCTCCTCCTGCTTCACACCCACTGCTCCCTCTGCCCCAAACGCTTTTCCTCCTCTCCCGACCCCCAGCCCCGTGCCCTTCCCCTGGGACGGGAGCTCAGTGGTGCTCCGTGCTGCCCACACCTGGCCAAGGCGGCCCTGCCTTTGCAGCCATGGCCTTCGCTCCTACTCTACCCAGGGTTGTGGTGAACAGTGGTCTGTGATGGGCGGGTTCACTGTCCCCGGGGGCCGCGCTGCCCACCCCTGGGTCTCGGGCTCCTCAGCACTGCTGGATGTACAGTATTACCACACTGCATTTGTTTAATTAACCACAACTGGAATGAACGCATGAGGCACCTCGCACCAGCCAGGCAGAAGGCTGGCTACCTCACACACACTCTAATAATTACTTCTCAAATCGCTTTTAAATCACTCAGAAGCCTAACTTCAACCGTGTCGGGAAGCAATACTATCACTGTTTTGTGGATGAAATAGCAGAGTCAGAGAAAAGTCAAGCTATGCAAAACCTCCCAGAGTGGGTACCATGCGAACTCAGGGCAGGGCTGAGATACTTCCGTGTCTCAGGCCCTGTGACCCTTCTGTCACCAGCGATGCCAGGGTGAGGGACATGGGAAAGACACTGTGCGGTCAGGCCACAGTGATTCCAGGGCAGACCGAGGTGACGTGTGGGTTCAGTGCCCTGCGGGGTGTGGAGGACATAGGACTTCAACCAAAGGGCTCGTGTCCACCCAACAGAGTTTACAGGAAGACATTCTGGTTTGAGGCTTGTTGCATGGCCTGCTTGCTGGAGAAGTTGGGCGTTAGCCACAGAGAACAGCCATATGTGCTATCTTCTAGGAGCACCTGCCCCTCACCCCGAAATGCTCTCCCCCATACACATCTACAAAAGCTATTATGGGATCGGGAGTTTAGCTCAGTGGCACAGCATCTGCCTGGCAAGTGTGAAGTCCTGAGTTTGATTTCTGGTACCCAGACAAAACAAAACAAAACAAAAGCCATTATAAGTATGGCCAAATCCTCTGTTCTGTCAATCCTAAAGCACTTTTGTAACCTCTACTATTTAGAGAGGTGCTTGCTCTGCATGACGTATCAAGTCTTCTACTTACATGAGCTGAATAAACCTTGCAGTCTTATCTATAGGCAAGCACTGATGACGGTCATTGCATCTCCAGGAGAGACATCACATTAGTCATTGATTTCTGTCCCAACACTTTGAATACTATATCTTTTCTGATAATGTTAGATCAGAAAGTTAGAAATGTGTATTAGACCTATACATTTTTAAATATGTGTTAGGGAATAGTGGTTTTATTTCATTGTTTTTTTTTTTGTTGTTGTTGTTGTTGTTTTGGGTTTTTTTGTTTGTGTGTTTCTTTTTTTTTTTTTTTTTTTGTACCTGGGATCAAACTCACAACCTTGCGCCTGCCAGGCAGACACTTACACCACTGAGCTAAATCCCTGGCCCTATTTTCTGAGACAGGATCTCACTATGCAGTTCAGGCTGGCCTTGAGCTCACTTTGTAGCCCAGGCTGGTCTAAGATCCTCTTGCCTCAGCCTCCCAAGTGCTGGGATTAAAGGTGTGTGCCACCACACCCGATTTAGGGAATAGCACTTTAAAATAATTTCTTTTGACAGGCTTAGGTCAAAAAAGCAGCATCTTATATATATTGTAAAGAAAAAGAAAATAATGAATGGCAAGTCACCTATTTGCCATAAACATGCAATCACTGAATGCATTCCACAGTATAGCTATTTTGAGAACACTTATGCATAAGAATTAGTCTTAGTGCACGAGGACAAATTTTGGGATTAGTGCGTGTGTGAGGGTTACTGTTTGTCAAAGGATAAGAGAAGAGGGAGGATGGGGAAGTGCTCCTGGAAAGGGGTGCTGCGACCAGCCTGATCACCTTCATCTGTTTCTAATGACCGTGGCAGGAGGGGACAGCTAAAGTGGATTAACCTTGAAATAGAGCCCCGTGATGCCAAGAAGAGTTAGAAGGCTGGATCTGACTTAAGTGCAAATATTTTGACAAGAAATGTTTTTAGAAATGTAACGATGAGTAGGCCACAGACTTTGCTCTGGGGTAGTTTGTGGTTTGGTTCCAAGCCTGAGATCACCAGTTCCCTCTTGTGTCCGAGTGGCAGGCTCCTGCATCGTCAGATGAGGGTAGCAGGGCCCGTGTCAGAGTACGTGATGCCGTACTTCACGTAACAGGCAGATAATATCTAAAGCAAAGACAATCTCCCTTCACAGAATTTCCCGTAACTTCGTATATTAGGCAACTGGGAAGACTTCCCAGACTAATTCTAAGGATCGTATGAACTCAAGAGTCCATCCCATGATGCTATGTGCCTAACTCGTAGTGACCCTAAAGGTCAACTAACCATGACCTTTCCCATCGGACCTCTTGCACCCCCTGTCCCATCTGATCCATCCAGAGGTGCAGAATTTCATTAGCCTGAGCCAATGAGAAGCTTCATCTGAATCTATGCCCAGGGACCAGTGAACATCACTGAAGTCTTTCCCCCCAGGTCTGCACTAATAAAATGCAAACCCCAGGCCCTAAAGCAGCTGGGACCCAGCCACGAGGCTGTTGGGCAGAGGTGCGGGCTCTGTGGAGGGCCCGTCACTTGCAGCCACAGGGGCCCTGGAAACGCCTGCAAAGTGCAGCCCCTGGAGGGCTTGTCTGCTGTTGAAGGATGAATGAATTAATAAGGAAGGATGAGATTTTTAGGCCATGCAGGCAGTATATGCTCAAGTAACTTGTTCATCTGATGTCTGTAAAAATCAGCAAATAAAGCTTCAAAGAGATTGAAACACTAATTTTGAGAACCATCAGAAATCTTAAGGTTAGAAATGAGCATTAGATGAGAGATAAAATAGTATTACAGTCTCCTTGTTGAAAATGAAATTGGGTGATACCATAGGTAAACCAAGCAAGCATTCATTCTGAAGTATTTCCCTTCCCTGTCTTCATCGTTAACAGTCTTTTTTCAAAAAAATAAAATACTTCTTTCCACTAAGCCACAGTTAAAGCAAGGCATGTAGAAAGATATTGTCATACATAATATATTTGAGAAAATAACATGGTGTGCCTGGTAGCATGTTCCCTAATGCTGTTTAATTTACAAATAAAATAGGGCCTATTTAAAAGGTAAAAGCAATGAAATAATCCTGAGTTGTGTATCCAGAATTAAAAGCAAAGCACACAATATGGGGAAGGTTAATTATATCAACATATAGCTTCAAATGAAAGGGAGTGTACTTATTAAAGTGAAACACCCAGGGAGATTGGTGGTAAAAGATTGTATATCTGTATCTTTAGCTGCTGAAATCCATTATGCTCTTCAATTATAATAATAACCACAATAATAGTAAGTGGCACTTAAACAGCACCTTTCAAATTCAACATTGTAACAGTTTGCATTTATGTGGGCATTTACAGTGAGAGCACTCCCCGTACATTACCTCACTGGGAACGCTGGAGAGGACTCAACAGACAAAGACACCTGGTCCCTAAGCAAACAAGGAGCCACCTCAGACAGACCAGGCGCCTCTGCCACACCCCAGTACCCAGCAGAGCCACACCCCAGCACGGCTCTCCGCAGGCTGTATTAATGCACACACAACTGCAGAGAGGACGATCAAGTCGTAGGTACTTGAAAACACTTTCTTAACATCTGACGGCTCTTCTACCATCCTTCAAAACCAAGCCTCGTGCTTACTGTTGTTTGGAGTGGATCTTACATTGTCACTGCAGCTGCAATTCAAAAAGTCCTTTCCTGTGTGTGATGTGACTTGAACCCCACCATTCCATCATCGGACAGGAAAGACAGGCGTGATTATATCCCAACATCAGCATCTAAAAATAATGCATGACCAGAGAGGTTGACCAGATGCCCCAAATGTCTTGCTCAGGAAAGACAGGGGAAAAGCTTTGATAATGTTAGAGACACACGAGGCACTAGGCAACAGCTGTCTGAATCTGTGGGTTCCCTGGTCACTGACTCAATCATCCACAGATCAAAAACTTTCAGGAAAAATGAGTGAGTCTGTACTGACATGTGCAGAATTTTTGATTGCTGTTATTTCCTAAACAATACCATGTAACAACTATCTGTGTGTCATCTCCCTCGTAGTCAGTATTATAGGTGATTTAGAGTCTAGAGGAGGGGGTATATGGGTTAAATATCACACCAGTGTACAGAAGGGTTCCTGCACCCCTGGATTTTGGTGCCCACAGGTCTTCCTGAAGAGAGTCCCTTGTGGATAGTGGGAGAAGGGCCTGTGCAAAGTGGAGCCTTCCCTTTCAGGTCATTCTCAAAAAGAGATCATTGGCAATGCAAATGTCACTTTTTACTGGTCCTAAAAAGCTACTGAAGGCCACCAATCCCGGGAAAGATGCATAGCACTGGCTAATGTTAGGGCGAAGAATCCTTCTCAAAGTCCGGTTTCTAACTGTGATGCTATTTTCCCCTCAGTTTCCTTCACCCACAGTCCAGGCCCACAGAGCTGGTGAAGCCACAGTGACCTGGGGGTAACTGCCCAGGTGGACTGGGCATCAGCCTGGCTTGACTTAAACTCATACCATGCTCCTCTCTGCAACCTCTGCTTGTTACTTTTGTCTCTATGTCTTAAATATTGGAAAAATAAAGTCAACAAATAATCTGACTTTGAGTATTCATGAGATGAAACATGAAGTCCTTAGAGCCATACACAAAAAAATGCTTTAAATAAGTCTTAAAAGTCAAAGAACTTCACATATGTTGTGAAAGTCTACTGACTACTTGTCTAGACTCAGTTTCCCCAAAAGCCCTGTTTTTCTCATGTTCCCCTAGGTCAAGCAACGCAGTCTCTGTCTGTCTCAGTCTCTTTGCCCCAGCAACTTTAGCTTTATGCCCACCTTCTCCTTTCCCTTCTTCTGTCTCAACAGTCAATATCACTTATAATGTGAAGGTAAAAGAAGACCAACCATGCAAAGGAAAGCAAGAAAGGCTGCTTATTCAGACCTTCCACAGCAAGGGAGTTGATGGCTATCACCTTCACTTGGCAGAACCTCAAGGCAAGCAGAGGAGTGGGGGCCTTACGTAAGGGTCACAGGGTGGACCTGAGGTGCCCTGGCTGGAGGCTGTCAGTGCAGGGGAGCAGCAGATGACTAACTAGAACACCTGGGATGGGGACAGGTGTCCCCGGCTTTCCCTGGTTGTTTCTGAATTGGAAGTGGGCTAGTAGTGAGGGATTAGGAAGCTGTCAGTTATTAACCAAATCCTGGTTGTTTGAGAATGAGTGTAACTGGGGTCATTGCTTTGTTTGGGGATTGTTACTGGAGATAGTGGCTTGACTTTCTAGAAGTATGATGTACAAAGAGTAGGCTGGTTTTCAGGGGTGGTTATTGTAGGCCATGTGTCAGTTGCAAATTAAGGGTCAGAGTCCTCTTTTTATACCTGTTTTTGTCATTGTGCATTTGCATATCCAACAAGGTCCCCCAAATTCTTCCTCCTTGACATTTGTTTCCTGGGTCTGCTTCACTCCCTTCATGCCTAACACCACACATAAGCACACAATCCACTCACAGGGGCGTCCAAACTCTCTCCAAGACCTGGGTGTCACAGTCTCATTTACAACTCCAACCTTCATGCCTAAATTCAACAAGATGATCCCACAGCACACCAGTGTCCCCTCACAATCCGCGTCTAGAAGTGGCTCCAGTTATGGCCAGAGAAAATGGGCCTGGCTGGCAGGACTAAGAGAGAGCCCTGGACAGCAGCTAAATCACCCACACACCCAAGCTGAGGGCAGCGGCCCACTGTGGTAAAGGAGAGGGAGTATGCAGGTCAAGAGTTCGTCCTTCCTGGCTCTCTCCGACTTTGAGCACCCTGCAGCTCTGTCTCCAAAATCACCTCCTCCTCCTCCTGATTGAGGATGTATCATGTTCCTTAATCCCAAAGATTTGACAAATGATCATGTTTTGTGTGAGTGTGCATATTTGTTACTGTGCTTCAAACCCAGGGCCTTCACACTGAGCCCTTTTCACCTCCCAGCACTCTTTTTATTTTATTTTATTTTATTAATTTTTTTTGAGACAGAATCTCCCTGAATCACTCAGTTGCCAAGATTGGGCTCCAACTTGTAATTCTCCTGCCTCAGCCTTCCAGAGTTCTGGAATTATAGGTTTATACCAGCAAAGCTGATACAAATGATAGATTTTAAATAAACATTTGTAAAATGAATTTCCTCCTGGACATGTGCTTTGGCTATCTATCTATCTATCTATCTATCTATCTATCTATCTATCATCTATCGTTGTCTATCATTATCTATCTCAAGTTAGAGTCAGTACAGATCACGGCTTGTAAAATCACTAAATCTATCTGTAATTTGGAGAGGTAGAAGAGCCACCCTTGGATGTGTTAGGCTGGTGGGCAGCCATGAAGATAGCCAGCCAGCTGTGCCCCTGTAAGGAGACGTATGATGCCCACTTGGGTTTTTAAAAAGATCAAATGCAGTCCCACTCTTGGTGGCGTTGGGGAGCTCTCGCCTTCCCTGTGGGCTTCCAATCTGCAGAAAACGAGGAAGTGCAGCCCACAGGCGGGGCTGGAGTTGGCCAGGCGCAGTGTGAATGCGGATAAGGCAGCACTGGGGAGCCTGGGGAGCCTGGGGAGCCTGGGGAGCCTGGGGAGCCTGGGGAGTGGGAGCGGGAGCGGCTGGCAGTTAGGAGATCCACCTTGACCTCCTGCTGCCTCTTCCTCAGGAGGAAGGTCAGGCCCCCTCCCGGCCTGTGGGCGGCAGATGGGAGACAGCAGCTCTGACCTGAGGCATTTTGTGGCTGCTTCTCAGAAGTGGCTGAGAGGAAGGTGGTCGGGAAGATCCTCAAGGAGGATGCAGGGGTCCATCTGCATCGTGGAGTCAGACTTTCTCTCATCCCAGTGTCGCACGGTGCTCTACTTTAGGAAAGGGATTTTGATATCATGGTCACATTAAGGTACTGTGCATTTTAAAAAGAAGAAACAATTTTTAAAGTTAAAAAAATGAGAACTACTCTGCTGTGAAGGGTCATTTGTAGGAAAATGGATGCAACTGGAGACTACAATGTTCCGGGAAATAAATCAGACACACAAGCTTCAATATCACACGAGAAACCCAAAGTATAAATACTTTAAACAGCAAAACACAAGGTAGATAATAGAAAACAGAGGACAGATCTCCTGCAAATGAGGCGACCAAGAGATGGTGGGAGAAGAGAGGAGGGGAACGTAAAAAGGATGAAGACGCGTTGTGCACGCACATGGCCTCCCACGAGGAATGCGATCGCTATGTTCCACAAATGCAGACCCATAAAGGTAAAAAGTAGAGAAGAAAGAAATGATGTTAGAGGAGATCGGTGACATATTTAACCTGGTGTAAATAATACACGACGCTTATGTGAAAATTTCACACAGTGTCCCATAATGTGTACAATGTTCATGTGTCCATAGCAAATGAAATATATTTGATTTTTAAAACATAAGACAAAATTAAAACGTGCCAGGGTTTTGAAGCAGGCACTGGTTCCCAAACTGGAGGCCTCCGGGCGCCTTGCCGCCCCCAGGCCTGATCCCAGCTCCGGTGACCTGAGTCAGCTGTAGAACCAGAATCCAGGGAGTACAGCCCGCCGCTCCAGCATAAAAACAAAACAAAACAAAACGAAAAGAGGAAAGCGGATGTGCTCAGGAAAGGGTGTTTTGTACTGTGCGAGGGGGGCGCCCTGCTATTTTGACCTTCCTGACTACAGGGGGCCAAGCTGGAAACAACACGCCCACACCTGCTGTGGGGCTCTGTGGCCGAGAGACGGGACCTGGAGAGGCCCTGGCCCTGCAGGGGTGGCTGCTCCTTCTGCATCGAACCAAGGAATCCAAGGCAGAAACTGCATGAGTCCAGCTGCAGGAGCTGCTGGTGGAGGAGGGGAGAGAAGGCGGGGAGGGTGTGCAGCTTCCCAGGGGGACACTGTGACCCCAAGCGCTCAAGTGGCCGGGGTGCAGGGGACTCTGCCCAGGGAGACCCTCTGGCTTTCCAGAGTGTGTGGTGGGTGCATCTATGGGAAGGAAACCCAGCAATGTCCTTCAAGCACGGGCTCTGTCCCCTTGAGGACCTTGGTGATGCAGAACCCAGGCTTGGACCAGAGCCATAGGTCGTCACCACTACCAGGCCCAACTTCTGTGGATATGAAAGGGATGTGGGGACTCCATGGCCAGCAATTCCAATATGGGAAAGTTTGAAAACAGGGTTTGTGAGGAGGGAATGTGAACCCCCATGCAGGCTGGGATTTCCTCCTGGCCTGCCTCGGCCAGGTGACCAGAGGTCTTATTCTGTGTCATTTCTGGGGCAGAGAGATTAAAGGCTCTTGGAAAGGACGGGTGTAGGCTGTACTTCTGGCACGAAAGAGCAAAATTAGAAAGAATTTTCTGGATATAATAATAATCCATTGACTCTTCGTTGGAAGCGGGAACACAGCCTTCAGGTGGTAAGACAAGGTAGGAGCAGCACCATGCCCAGGGCCGAGGATTGGAGCAGCACACCCAGGACTCAGCGGCCTGCAGGCCACAGGGTAGAGGAAGCTCAGTGGCCTGAAGGTCCAAGCCAGTCCTCAGCAGTCCAGCAAAAGCTAGTGCCATCTAGAAAGGCTGATTATTTGCTTAAACCTTAAGTTTAAGTAAACAAATCGTGTGCTCAGCTTTTCAAACCCGAGCTTGCACGTTGGCTTGAACTGCAGCAGAACCTGGTGGGAGGTGCAGCCATCAATCAGAACAGCTGAGCAAGCCCAGGGCTGGGAGCTGCTAGCCCACAGCTGGGGCGGCCGTTGCACTGGACATTTCCACCTCCTGCCGGGCTGAATGACCCAGGTTCACTGAGTGAATAGCTCCGTGCTACCTGTCCTCACTCGCGCCGGTGACCTGAGAGCTGTTTTGAGCGCACAACTTCCTGTCCGCTATCTGCAGGTGTCTTTCTCTTGGGAAGCACCACTGACGCTGCTCCCTCGAAGTTAAAAGAGAAGCCACTTACTCATGCTCAGGGGTGATTCTCATGCACTGCAGACCACATACCAATCTTTTCCTGGAGTATGAGGTAAACGCTTCTCTAGAATATAAAGATTCAATATGTGCTATTTTTTGATGGAAAAGCCCCACAAATTGTGGCCAGATCAGGTGCATAAAGTTCACGGTTCTTCAAGGAAGTCCAGCAGAGTCCTGAGAAGAACCTGGGCTCCCGGGATGGTGGCTCTGAGTAGCACTTGTCACCTGGCCCTGAGCGTCTTCCCACGGCGATCGCAGTGCCTCTCCGGGTTTTTAAAACTCAGGCTCCAAAGCAATCGAGCTAACGTGCTAGCCTTTCTCTGTACGTGGGCTTAAGTCTCTAAGGGTGGAAACCCGATGTAACGGTATCTACTCATCAGTGTACATCTTTATTTTTTATATGTTAATCCCCACCCCTAGGCCCATCCTTGAAACCTTGCTCGCCTTTCATTCCACGTGAATTAGAGTGAGCCCAAGTCTCTGTCTCGGCCATCGAAGCCCAGTGGGAAGGGCTGGTCCCTGGTAAGCGCTGGCTGCAGCCATGCAGAGGCTGTGGGAAGCCCACAGAGGCCACCTGCGGAATCAGACAGGAGGAGGGCAGACAGGGACGCGCGGAGTATAAAACACCATTTCAGAATTGCTTCCCCAAGAGCCAGAAGGACATCACTGGGATTTGGATGGAAGTGGAAGGTAAGAAGGTCAGGTGGACATGGTACCTTGGTGCGGGCAGGGCCATGAAGGGCTACACATGCACCCACGGGGCAGCTAAGCAGCCCTGAAAAGTCCTACCCTGGGGGCAAACTGAGTTCCCAGGAAACACCTGACGTGTGTAGAAATCTGACCTGCAATGGTGCAGCTTTCTCCTCTCCCGTCTGCAAGACTGGCCATGGAATGGGAGACCCAGGGAGGTGAAAAACAGAGGGAATGCGAGAGCGAGTCCACAGCCCGCTGAGGGCCTCCTCCCCAGCCCCAGCTCTGCTTTTCCGATGAAGGGCGCTGGGAAGCCGCGAGCGTTATTCTTCTCTGGGTAAGGCGGAGAATTTGGCACTTCCCTCTCCCCACGGCCCTGGGGCTGCCCTGTGAAGCCTCTCCCTTGTCTGCTTGTGATTAGGGGCCCCCTGAAATGCAGGCGGCCCAGGTGCGTGGCTCTGCAGGGCCCGCCGTGCCCGTCTGCACCGTGAGCACACCCGGATGTTCGGTAACCCCCGCCCCTCTCTGCAGCCCTCTCTCTGCTCCCCAGCCCTCTTCCACACCTTCTTCTTTCTCCTGGGGATGCTGGGTTCCCAAGCTGTCACGATCATTGGGAACTTTAAACTAATAGAAGTTAAAGAAAATACGTGGTTCAAGTTCACCACATATTCTAGTCAATAAAATCTGGCAGGAGGGCTCATGAATCCCTGGGGCCCCCGTCACCGTATCTGACGAGGGAGCTCTTCCCACAGTGACCTGCGCTGCACCTGCAGCCGCCAATACACAGGCGCCTGCGCTCAGGTGAAGGGTGCCTCGCGGGGGGAGGGTCAACCCCTCTCTCTCTCCCCCTCCTTGTGTGTATTTGGATTTGTTCCTCCAGGGCCCACAGTAGTAAAGCAAAATCCATTCCTGAAACTGCCCTCCCATGTATTCTGAGGGTGACTCAATTCCTGAGCCACTGGCTAAGGCGGGACTTAGGTTAAAATTGCCGACATCCGTGCTCCTGAGACAGCTGCAGAAAACTTTGCCAATGAGTCTGTGGAAGAAGCCTGAGCAAGGCAGGCTGTACTGACTTGGCTGCAAAGGCCTGCAGAGTTGGATCCAAGCTCATCTGTTTTCACCTGGTTCCTTCAAATAATTGTTTTTGAAAGTATGTTTTGCCTGACATGGTGGTGTATGCCTGTAATCCCAGCGCTTGGGAGGCTGAAGCAGGAGGATCACCTGGAGTTTGAGACCAGCCTGGGCTACAAAGTGAGTTTAAGACCAGTCTGAAATACACGACGAGATCCTGTCTCAAAACAAAACAAAATAAAATAAGCAAATATATATGCATATATATATATATGGTTATGAAGGTCCCACACAATCCACACACAGTTTACACACATGCACTGTATATTTTGGATCCATAATTTCTTGAATTCTTTGAATATCTTTTAAATTTATTGTTTGGGAAAAATAGTTGCATAATACTTTCCTTAGCTTTCAGATGTGTGAATGCTATGGTTCTTTTGTCTGTGTCTACTGTAATTGAATATAGTGGCTATTCCTAAATAATATAATAGAAAAAATTTAAGATACAGATTTAAACCATCAGATGCAATTTCAGAAATCACCAGTATTTGTCCACTAAAGATGCGAAAGGATCAAGAAACGAACGCTCACATTTTATAACCAATAATTTGCTAAGAATAACGAGCTGTCATTGATGCATTAAGTAGGGACCAATTTACAGAACTAAAACAGCAATTCTTCAATAAACTTTATTTATGAACTTTGACAGAAACAGTGGCATTTTGCAATAAGCACCATTATGATCAATGTTTTAAATCATTAATCTTTACCACAATGTGGCTGATCTGTTTTGTACATTGCAAACCAATTTAAATGGGAAAATGATGTCACTACTGATATATTTATTTGCATATTTAGAAACAAACTTTTAGCATCTCATTAAATTCTTTAAACTATTCAGAACTTTTTGTCTATAATTATATGTGATGAGGAAGAAAATTTTGTTCTTGTCAGCTTAAAGATAAAAGAAAACGTAAAAACTTGAAAGATAATTTCAAATTTAATGTAACTTGTATAGACCTATACATTTGCTATTAAACGAGGCTTGATATTCATATCTTCTTGAAGTTGAAGGAGAAAAATATGTTCATCATTTTAATATTATAATTTATTGCAAAGGCTCATTAGAAATAATTTAGTCTATTCTGAAGATTTCCATGAAAGCAATCCAGATTTTCAACATTACATCAAAATGCAGTGTATTAAAAAATCAGTTAAAATTTTTACTTTTTGAAAATTAAGAGTATATGTTTAAATCCATAAATGAATGGATTATTAAAGTCTCAGTAGATGTACAAAACAAGGCTAACGATATTCATTTCGAGAATGAGTTTCAAACGTAAATGCAGGGCTCTGTTTAGGCATTCTAGCTGTAAGGAGTGTTATTTGTAATCCTTTAGCAGACAGAGGGGCAAATGCTCCAAGCAGAATTATATACCCATGAATAAAGAGTGAATGTAGAGGGGTGTTAGGCAAAGCCTTGTTTAACAATTTTGTGCATGTTTTATAATTACAGGGACAAAAATGCATATAAGTTACAATGCTCATTTAAAAATCCATTCACAAATCATTTGGAAATTTGTAGAATTGATCTTCTTAATTATTCCATTAAGTTAACTCCTAATTGTTAAATTGTTATACATTCTGGCTATCAGTCATTGACTGCTAATCTTTGACAACAAATCATTAGCTTTTCTTGTATGTTCCTGTAACATGTAAAATGCTAACAACGGGCTCAGGCTTATTAAACTGGTCACAAAAGGGTCATATTTTACCTCACTTGGACGTGTCATTTTGGCCTGACAAAGTTGAGGCACATATTTTCAATGACCTGAGAAAGATTTTTAAATCAGGCTCTGTAGAGTTTCAAATAGCCAAGCATGAAATACAGAAATAAGACTTATCTGCATTGCACAAACGGCTTCACAGAAGCAGTGTTTGTCCTGCAAACCTCAGATTCCACCCAGGCAAATTCTGATATTCTCACATCACGACACCAGAGAATCTCTTAAACCGACAGCTGCCTGACCGCCTCCCGTCTTCCCTTTCGTTTTCGGTTTTCTTTCCTCCCCGGAAGCTCCGAGTCTCCATCTCATGTTTTCTTTTTGCATTCTGAATGGGAATAATCACCTCTCTTTGAACATTTACGAAGAGTTTTCATTCCTGCTGCAGCATTCCTTCACATTCCAATACTTTCCTTAACCTCGTTTCTGTTATATCTGGTGATCTTGGTTTCTATTAGTGTCTTTTTCAGATCTCAGGAATCCTGGACGTTACTTTAGAACATGGGAATTCACTGCCGCTGACCAGGGAAGGGGTGACATCCCTGACCCCTGTTGTCCCAGTCCCAGGGCTGTTGCATCCTGGGAAGGTTGCAGGCTGCAGGTGCAGTGCGTCATGCAGGTGACAGACCACAGCGTGGCTTCTGTGACCTAGCACCCATCCCGGCTGCAGCGGTTGAAGGTGTTGCTGTTTACACACGTCCTGCTTCTAGTATGTTAGCTACACTGCTTTACCATAACAGTTATCTTTATCTTTACTTCTAGTTGTTTTGTTTTGTTTTGTTTTTAAATATTACCTTTTGAATTGTGGTAAAATAGAGAAAACATAAAATCTGCCATCTACATCCTTTTCAGGCGGCATTTCCTTAGGGCTGAGCACAGCCACCTGGTTAGGCCGCCCACACCCCCATGTGGCCACAGACCTCTTCAATTTTGCGAAACCGAAACTCTTGCCAGTGAACACTAACTCTGTCCCCTCTTTTGTCCGCTTCCTGGCAACTGCCATTCTACTTTCCCCCTGGAGTGTTTCTCTCTTAATTGGCAACCTCCCGACACTGTAGTCTGAAGGGTGTGCTACACTCACAGGCACCTCAAATTATGTTTCCGAGGAACCCATTCAAAGTGGCCCTCACCCTGTCACCAACGCGCATTCAAGTTCTCGTCCTCCTGCCCCACCCCTCCCACTGCACTGACTCTTCCCTTCTGGAAAGTTACGATGGAAACAGTGGTCATATTTTATAGACAAAAGCCGATTTTTTCTTCTGGTGATATTTCTATGCTACAGCATCACAGTTCAACTGTTCAGAAGACCATTTTTATTTTCCCAAATAATCTTTTAAGAACATGCTCATTAATTTCATAGAAAGAGATCTTTGACCCCTTTGTCACTAATTCCATATAGAGAGAAATTAAAGTGCATTTAGCATGCATAATATGTATATATATATTAGATATGAAATTCCTTATTTATTACTAAGATGTGAAAACTTAAAGTTCTTTTTGGATTAAGCATGTACAGATGAGAAAAACATTACAGAAGAGACTAAAATTAGTATGTCATTGCTGAGTGTGTATTCTTGTCTGTTATTTGTGTGATACTCTAAACATCTTAGAAAGATTTTCAGTGCTACTTAAAATCAAAACTATATTTAAAATTGAAATGTCATATTAATATATTATAGCTCCATAAAAATTAAAATTTTAGTGGTTGTGACATATACACTGGGAAGGAAATACCAGCATAAAATACTCACAAAGACTGATGTATTAAAAGAATAAAATATTTACTTAGGACCTGTGTATAACATGAAGGTTTTATATAACCACAATAAAGATGTTTTTCATTGTTCAGACAGAAATATCCTAATTTAAGATAACAAATAAGTGGAAAGAGTGTAGACCTGTCAAGAAGGACACAGGTAATGGTATAGTTAAAATGATAGTTAAAATACAATAACCTCTGGGTCATCAGCTGGGTTTGGCTTTGGACTCCTGACATTTTTATACCATGTTTATATCAACTTTTCACTCCTGAAGGATACCAGGAAACCACCATAAACTCTATAATACAATATGTGAATTTCTTGGATAAAAAGTCCCATCAGAAGGTGTCAGGCAATTTTCCTCCATGGATGTCCCTGCTGTGAATAGCAACACCAAGTCTGGTTTGTCATAAACAACAAAAGCATTTATCTGATCCTGTAGGTGACTCTGATTTCTTAGTTTCTTCAAGACAACAAATCCAGACATATCTCAAGAATATTAGTAACATTTCTAGGAATCTATCTAAGAAATTCACCCTTCTCATGTGTTGAAATTTATAAACAGTTTTTCATGACTTAATCCTCAAATACATTTGCTATTTTTTCTTACATAACTGCTCTGTTTTAAAAGAATTTTGTAGAAAGAACTTGCGGGCTTCATTTGTTGTTCCTTGACCAGGTTGTGATCAAACAGTGTAGCATTTTCTGTGGTTCGTACCATTCGATGTCACTTAGGCTGACACAGAATCTGTTTCCTCTTAACAATTTGGTGGATGTTCCTGCATAGAAACCAAACCATTTGGCTAACACCCGGCCTCATTTCACTAGAGCAGGAAATTTGTAAAACAATTTCAAAAGGTTACATTTATGATTGCAGCATATTTCTGTGAAACACAGTAAGAAATTAACTCAAAACACTGATAAAAACCCAGATAACATAATATCACCCAGTGTTCCTTGTCACACGATGGTGACCCGGGCCCTCTCTACCGTGTCAGGATGCTGTGTGACACTGTACGACAGGACTCTGTGTTAAAGGAACTTTTTTTTTTTAATCAACTAGAGGAAGGCTTTTTTTTTTTTTTATGAAAGAAAAATATATTTTGTTTACTCAAATCAGATAAAGTTTCCAGGTGTTTTGTTAACAATTTTCTACTTAAGCACACTGCCCTTTTTTGCTGTTTTCTTCTCGGAGTGCCACGTGGGGATGTCAAAAACTGTACTTGCAGAAATGAAAGTATCCTCATTATGCTAATTTAGGTTCCACTGATAGGCATGTTCTGTTTTATAAATTACATCCTCTTGTCAGAAGTCAAAATGTATTTAAATAACTTCATGGAAATTGTCACCAAGATTTAAAATTGTGTGCCTTCCATGCCATTGTTGATTTAATCCATGGGCTTAAAAATGGATATATATTTATTTAAAATGTGTGCATGATTATTTTGTCATAAATGTTATCTAAATGAAACGTAGATGTGAGTGTAATTTCCATGTATATTTTGGTAAAGTTTTGCATTTTAGAAACACATTTTAATTTTCAGGTTTAATAAGATATGCTAAGTAGTATTAGTTGCTGTATATTTTAGTGCCAACAAGTTTGTTTCCTGCATAGTTGGAATTTTCCTAAAGGGTAAAATAAATATACATGTTTTCACAAAATTATTAAAGTATCAAAAATTAAAATGAAAAGGGGTTTTGATTTATGAAAATTATTTCCTGTTCAAAAAGAAGAAAAGCATTTCTAATCTGCATTTGCATGTCACATGCCGGAAAACAAAATGTGGTCTCATTGAAATTGAGCATATTTACAAATATCCAAATCCTGAATAAATGATTTTTTAATGTGAGTTTTAAAAAAGTCTAATGCTTTTAAACTTGCTACTTAAACCATCCAAAGAAATCTGGAAAAGAACCGAGGGCTTACACCAACATAACCATTTTATTAGAAAAAAATGTATTACATTTCCTTTTCAACCATTCCTGATAAAAGATCAGATTTCATTTTTTTAGAAAAAGTGTGTCCTACACTTGAGTTTTGCACTCATTTGATTTTACTTTTCAGAATGACCGTACTGCTGTTCGAATAATCTTTGATGTTCCAGAAATGGAAAAATCAAAGTGAAGAGCTAAATCTGTTCGTTTTTCAAACATATTAATCTTGTCAAGATAATACATAAAAACCAATCCTTGAAAATTTTTCCCAGAGCCCTTTCTCCTCTCTTTTATCCAAAATATGAAACCACTTAGAAGGATGAAGCGATGTGAATGATTGCAGAGAAAAAGAATTCTAAGTAATATTTTGGCTACATGTATTTCAAAATGACCCTTGTGGCCTGACTCCGCCTGATCAGAAATGCTGTGTTTGTGTAACTATTGACATTTGTCCCGTGCACTTAGCTTATATGTATGGCAGACTGAGAGTTTCTAGCATGGCTTTTTTAACAATTCAGCTGAGTTTCAAACCCCTGACAGTAACAAATATAAATTGCACCAGCCCCCCAAAAATTGTTGGGGCTAATTTTAATATTAATGAATTCTTTGCAACCTCAGTTCAGCGGTTTCGATTAAGCTTTAATTAGTAGCCAGAGGGGAATCCAAAACAAAAATAAGGAGTTGAATTGCTAATTAAGTTAGTTTGATGAGGTAGAGTTTTAGTAAAAGACTGGTTGTTGTTAGCTGTGCAAGTTCTGACAAGCTAAAAATACTAAAGATTATCATCATTGTAACTAACGTTCTACGTTACCACTAGCTTTCTGCACGGAGCAGACAGTTCATTAGGGTTGGAGGCTCCGGGCTGTCAGTACTGGAATTAAGGCCTTGTTAATAAGAGAGGCGTGCGTGGAAGTCGGAGTCCGAGACAAGTCTATGGGACTTTAACTTTGATTGGTTATAAATTAACTCGCTATTACCATTGCGCCCAACTACACACATCTGTCCATTAACAGTGTTTTGTGGGTTCTTCTCTTTTTCTTTTGTTTTTGACATCCACCGCAATTTCCACAAGGACCTGACTTATTAGAACCTGATGTTACAAAGGAATTTGCCTTCCAGTCTGTGAATGGTGAAAATATTTTTCTTTATGTGCAGGTCCTGAACAACTTCCAAAATTCCATAATTTCATAATGAATTTGAACTTTAGAGCAATAGCTGGAAACCTGGAAAGTGTACTAGTCAAAGATGTGACTGTACCTTCTCCTATATCGCTTAATGAGACTCCTTTGAAAAAGAAATTGAACATTCTCAATAATAGGTTTTGTTTTTTAAAAAATGTACTTGCATGATTATTACTTCAAATCTGAAAATTAACCCATTGGTGTAATTGGCTATTCCTTGTCAGATATGAATTCCCTCCTTGTACCCCAAAGACTAATTATCCCCCTCAAAGCTTTCCGGTGCCAGGGATTCTCCCAAGCTATACAAGAGGAATGAGAAGCATCTTTGGCAGGACTGCGGAGAATGTAATTTGATTTTTCCATACTCCAGTGTTTTCTATAATTTGTATTTTATCCTTTTGCTTAAGGTTTCAAAGCCTACAAACCCAATAACTTAGGGATAAGAGAAGACAGAAAAATAAATGATATTGTTTCTGAGGTATTAAATATAAGCCTGGCTATTGGAGCTGCATGGGCGTTGCGAATCATAATCAGGTACTTTGACTTAACACTGTTTTGTTTTATAATAATGTGGCTGCCATATGTTGGAGAAAACCTATCTGCCTGTATCTGAGGGGCTCCGCACCTCTGTAACAAATCCAAAAACTCATTTTATAATACCTTAAATCTACCCATTGTAATGTAGCTCCACAAGTGAAAATCCACATCCAACTTTGCTCATGAATGTGGCTGGAAGATTACGTGTATTACCATGAAAGGCTAAAGGCAAGCAGTGAATTAGAATGCAGTAGATCTAGCAAAAATAACTTTCAGTAAATCTTCTTTTAATGCATAGTTTACAATTTTCTTTGGCTCAGCATGAAACTGATTAAGATCCCCCTTCTAAGGAATATTTCCCCCCACATAGACACATTGTTTAATAGAGTTACAGCCCCCAGTACTTGACAAATCAGAATTTCAATGCCGCAAATGTGATGCTTGTTTAACGGCAGCAGAGAGTATTAATAATTTATCTATTTGAATGTAGAATAGGTTCCAATTATAGTATTTCACATGGTGTGGCAAATGAACACACACTCTTTTAGTGGTGAAATCTTCATTGTAGGCAAGGTACTGGCATGGGCTAGAGCAATTCAGAAATCTACACATGTCGTTCAGTAAGTTCCTCAGTCATTAGGAGTTACAATTTAGATGAACAGATATTAGAAGCTGTCATTTAAACAAGCAATAACACCATAAAAAGAAAACTTCTCTTTAAATCAACACTTGGTTTCTCAAGAAAAACTCTGTTCGAGAAATTTGTAAAATTACAAATGGGAATTAACTTGCATTTGATTTTTTAAAAAATCTTCCCTTTTAATACAATACATACTATAATCAGCTTGAGGCAAGTTATAGGAGATACACAATAATTAGGAGATACACTAAAACTCTTCTTTAAAATCTAACTCATAATCTACAGTTGTGCTTCTGGGACACCAAATTAATTAGTCCACTGAGTCGGAATCAACTTGAAATATGACCAAAGTAAAAACCAAATAAACCTGCTGTTGAAATAATTTTTGAAAAGCTAATGAGGCCCAGGTTCTATTAACCAATTTTTCTCTAGTTTCATTATGCATAAAATATTTTTTAAAATCCCAATATATTGATTTTAAAAGTCAAAAATGATGTATTTTATTTCTTGATTGCAAAATATCTCTAAGAACTTCTTAGAGTTCTGTTCTCTTTTATCTCTCTAGGATATTAAAGGGTGTCACTGAGGGTGGAATTTCTTCTCTTATCCTCCAAAATCTCTCTTCTTGCACACAAGTGAGATTGAACAGAGATTATACCAGAGAAGATATAGTGGGCTTAATGCAAAGAACACTTTATGTGTAGTAACACCACAAGGTTATGAGATCCATCTTACTGATTGTTTTACTACGTTCACTTATCTCTTGAGAACCTACCTTTTTAATTTCATTCATAAACATAAGGAGAGAAATGCACATGGAAATATACACCCGTAGGACAAGCAAACGTGTGCCCCAAGGCAAGAGCACAGCTGGGTTGTGAGGAGGGACGGCTCCCTCCTGTCCCCCAGGGCAGGCAGCTGTCACTCGGCAGGACCCAATTGGCAGGTTTGTCTTCAGCACTGCCATTCCACAGAGTCCTCTGAGTTTTACGACATGTGGATGTGGGAAAGTAGATTAGTATTTATGCTAACGTAAAGGGTCTTGTTAGGATCAGACTGCTCACACAGTCTCACAAGCAGAGAGGTTCTTCAGAGAGGAAAACGATAGAAATCCTTTAAATCACAAGTTAAATGATTAGATGAGGCTTTCACTGCAAGAACTTTTTCAGGCACAGCGAAGTTAAGGGAAATAAGCACATTTTTTTCCTACTTTTCATCTAGCTGCATAATTCTAAGAGGAACAACCGTGCTCCTTTGTGTCCACACCGTGGTCTGCTGTTGCTGGAGATAATAAGTCCCCTTCGCCTCAAACCTACGTGAGATCTTGAAGATGAGTATTATGAAAATGGTAAAGCTGTTTGCTGCTTTAACTCTCACTTAATCTTTCCTTAAGTAAATAAGACAGCCACAGCATGCAAAAAGCATCCTTCCAACATAATCACCAGATTTACAAAACCACCACAGATAGTAGATTTTTAGTCAAGTGAGTGCTGTAAGAATGATGATTGTGATATCCTTGTGTTATTCAGGAATTTTAGCCTGCTTGTGTCTTAAAGGCCTGTTTTGTCTCTAACCTGATAGTAATATTAGCATTCTGTTAAAGTTCATTTTGCTTGAGTCACTGCATTTTATCTATGACCACAGGAAAAGAATGGACCGGCATGTCCCCAAATACTTTCTGGTGCAGCCTCCTGTCCTCGGATTTTCCAAAGGGTGACCTTGTGTCACCCTTTTGGTAAATTCTTTAGGGTAAGTCATGGGTCACATCTGAGGAAATAGTCACAGGAAGATCACTTACCTGCCCGGCATCTGGAGGTGACCAACAGCACATCTGTCTCAATCCCTCCGTCACTCCTAACATCGGTCCTGGTATTTCCTCGCTTGCAGTTAGTCCAAGCGTCTCCCCAGAGCCACAGGGCAGGCAGGGCGGCCCCGCCAGGGCAGGAGGGGAAGGGTGTGG
Source organism: Dasyprocta punctata (assembly GCA_004363535.1). NCBI lineage: Eukaryota > Metazoa > Chordata > Mammalia > Rodentia > Dasyproctidae > Dasyprocta > Dasyprocta punctata. Next base: position 12,870 of record RJWM01003082.1, on the reverse strand, counting down.
CCCTGCAGGGTGGAGAAGTAGGGCTTGAAAGACTTGCTTTGCAGTGGTGTGGTAGAAAGCAAACTCTCCGAATGTCTGCGTGGAGGGGTATTGTGCCCACACAGGAAAGGAGATAAGTGAAAGAGACCCTCAGCCACCGCCACCATGTTGGTGTTGCTCACTGGTGCCGCCCACTCCTTGGTAAAGTGTCTGGCACAATTTACAGAGTTCGTAAGTGAAGAATGAAAGAATAAAAAAAAATGAATGGATGGATGGTGAATAAATGAATGAATGAATAAATATATAAACGAGGGCCACTCTGGAATCAAAGTCATCTGGATGAAAATGATTGACCCACGAAAGGGCACTGACAAGGCTCCCACCCTGGAGACAGCAGAGGAAAGTGTCAGCATTGGAGGGGGGCTGCAGCTGCTGCAGAAGCTGCTCCCTGGGGAAGGAGCCAGGTGCTGCTGGCCACCGTGAAAGATGGGTGCCATTTCTACATGACTGGGGCACCCATGGATGGAGCCAGGTGAGGACAGACACCTCCCCAGGCTGGGACGCTACAGGGCCAATGACAGACTGTACACGTGCACCTTCCAGATGAAGGGACCAATGAAAAGCAGTCCCGGGGCTTGGTCCATTCTGCCCTGAGCGCTCTGGCCCCAGTGAGGAGACCGAGGCCCCTCTGACCACACAAGTCCCTTCTCTGCTCCCCCACTCTGCCTCTCCTGGCACCAGCAGGATCCCCCAGAGGGGCCCTGGTGGAGGAGGCCCCGGAGCACGGGTGACAGGGGAGTGCTGTAAGGGGCTGTGGCTGCTGTTCATTTGTCCCCTTCAATCAATCATGCCCCGCACTCAGCAGCGGCAGCCCGCAGGAGAGCTAGTTCCCTCCCATCGTCACCCTCTCTCTGAGTCACAAATTCAGAGCCCTGTCATCTCCCACAGAGTGCAGCCCACCTGGGAAAAGCCAGCGACTCCTTCCCAGCCGCCTGGCGAGGGGTCTGTCCTGATGGTCACGGTGGGAGGCAGCAAGTTTGCTCAGGGCAGCATCACAGGGAGTCCCTGTGCTTGGTCCCCAAGTCACCTGGCAACAGAGCTTCTTATAGCTTCTGGGTCTTTTGATTGTTTTTTCTAAAAAGTGCCTAAACCAGAGAAGGGAAGAGAGAATGGAGGCAAGACGGTCAGTATCTGAAACAATAATTCTTGCAAAATATAGAGCTACTCTCTAACAGATGCAGAGGAGAAGGGCTGACTGGCAGTGGCTGTGTGGTGGGGCGAACTGGAAGGTGAAGGAGCGGAGGATGGCACCTGAAGAAACAGGAGGCGCCGTCCAACCCCACAGTGGGAGGAAAAGCCTGCTCCGATCTCTCAGTAAGCAAACACAGAGCCACGCCATCCTTCCTCAAAGCCCTCACGCTGCGCGTGTAGAAGGAAATTATCTGAAAACTTGGAGTTCACCTGCACCCAATCCTATGAGCCCACGTGAACCGCAGGTTGGAAGGATACTAAAATCCACAGCCGGTTCTGTTGCTGTCCCTTAAATTGAATCCACTGAAAGCTGAACCAGGCAATGTTGAAAATGTAGGAGACACTAATGTACCAGTTCCCAGAGAATTACATTCATTAAGCATCTTTAAGAACTGTCTGCATCATGACTAATCCAGTAGTTTAAATGTTATTGGAATTGAGATAAGCATATCATGTTTTCTAGAAACTAGTGGTGCCTTGTTTGTGGACTTTATGCTTTCCGCAGTTCTGGTCACAAACTGAATTGCTAGAGAACCAAATCAAATTCAATGGTTAGGTTCAATGTTGACCTTATGGGGAAATTTGATTCAGCTCTCATCCAATTGGATTTGCAACCAGAATCGTGGAGAGAACTGAGTCCGTGAACCGAGGATCATTCCTGAGTCGGACAAGGTGAGTCGTACATACCTTTGACACAAATATGCAGGGTAAAGCATTAAAAACTAAGTAAGGTCCACTCATATCTGTGAGGGCTTGCAACTTGACCGTTTCAAATTGGAGACTTGCTGAAATAGTAATCAAATGAACTAAAGAATAAATGCGCTTTCTATAAGCGGGTTTATTGCCATTATTGTGTGGCTATCTGCAAACATTCTCACACCTGTAACAACACTTATGAGTGGGTTTGCAGAGCTAAGATGTTCTTGGAGGAGTAACATGGGAGAGAAGTTGTGCATACACAAATTATGATCACTTCTCCCTTGGGCCTGCTGAACGAGCTACACCCACCCTGGCTCCAGACAGACTGCTCTGCAAAAGGGCTGCTCCTTCGTGCTGTTTTACGAACTATCAGATCCCGTTACTGAAAATTAAAGTCCAATACAATTCTTATTCAGAGAGAATCAGCCGCCAGCAGCGGGGCGGGGTTAATGGGGCTGGGACTGGATGTCAGCAGGTCCCCCGGTGGCGTGAGGGGCTGAGGGGCAGCGGCCTGAATCTGCCCCAGATCACACCTTCTTGAGGGCAGAGTGCAACCTGCTTAGCCTGCTGCAAGAGCAAAGGCAGACGACCCCAAATAAACACTACCAGTCCCTCCCTAGTAGCTGCAAAACATCACAGCTCTGTCCCCAGTCACAAAGTAGGACTTCATTAGAATGTGGCATGTACCCGGGTTAGAGAAGACTGTGTCGGTGATGGGCAAAGGTTTGCCGTTTATTAATTGCCGCCTTTGTCTGAATACAGACTCGTTATCCTCACATGCTGTAGGTGAAAGATTATTATTAAAATAGCCCTAGATATTTATGAATATTGTTTGTGTCTTTTTTAGAACTTACATTTAAAAGCTTTATTGGAAAGCATTTTTACAAAGTGTTTCACCAGTACTCTGTGGCTGAAAGATGATCGTGTTTTAATATTTAATGCTTAGAACAATCTCTAAGAAAGAAAGAAATCTTGACTTTTATATATGATTGTACTAATTACAAACCTGCTTTCATTTTCTCACTCGCCTCTGTAGAAATGAATGACAGACTCCAGTCCAGTTACAATCAGTCTTTCCAGCTCTTTCTCACTAGAATAGCAGTACTTTAGTTAGCCACAGTAAAAATACTAGGTCTTTCCAGGAGGAAATGTCAATCAGAGGAAAAATTGCTTAAGTAGAATTCAGTTTATAAAACTGTGTTTGTTTACATTTGTTACAAGAGAATCGTGTATCAAGAGGTTAATGGAAATATAAACGTGATTTTCCTGATAGCTATCCCTAATCCAATTTTCACTCAAAAATACAGTCAAATTACATTTTCATATTCCAGTCCCTTCTACAGCCTATGTGTATTTCAGGAGCAGGCTACTCTTTGTCTTTAATAACTGGGGCCAGGATTCAGTGAAGAGGAGAAACGGCCTGCTGTGTTTATCTGTTTCTCCTTAGACATGACCGAGTATGGTGTGGCTCGCTCAGAGTGAAATTTGATGGTAACTTTATCTTCTCAGAAAGGCAGATGGGGAGGGGGGAGTAATTATGTGGTAAGATTCATGTTACCGCTTTCCTAAGTAGGTTATTTCTAAGTTTCAGGTTGCTATCGGATGTATGTGGAATGTGTCAAGGACACACACGTGTTTATATGTGAAATAATCATTAGAACCATAAATGATTTTGCTATCACTGAACATCCAAATATATGACAAACATATGCAAATGCATTTCGACATTTCACTTGGTTGAATTTTTTAAGGAAGTATCATTACCAAGCACCCACAAAATTTAGTGCAGTGATACAAAATTCACAATTCTAGTTCACGGATTACACAAATTACTTAAATCATAGATTGTTTTGAAATGCATATTTACCACAAAAATTAAAAATGGTTCATATTCCAGCTGTAAATATTTTTAGGTGTCATTTTTCACTGAGTGAAAATACTGTATAGTATTCACGATTAAGAAGGCCAGCTGGGTGAGAGCCACGCTTACAAACCTGTGCACATCTGTGAGCTCGGGCCGCATCTCTGCATGCTTTAGTTCACACAGAGACCGGTTTAATGCACCCAATATCGATTCCAAGCACTCCAGTAATCACGGATGTGCATTTCTCACCACATTCAGGGCTGTTCTTTTTTATTAATTGAATTAACAAAACAGGAACTGCTGAGCCATTCTTTATGAGTGGGTCACTTCCACTTTAAAAGAAATTTACCTTCATGGGGACAAAGCTTCCGATTGGATGTGAACTACCCTGACGCGCCATGCATGAGAACCAAACGCTCTGGGTCACTCACTGCTGTTAGGGTGCTGTGGGAAGTGGGAAACGATCTCCTTTCACCTTCTAATTTCTTTGATTGAGCTCCAAATGACATTGACATAAGGGGGATTAACAGGAGGAAAAAATAAATATTTTAATTACTCGTGTGCACAGAGTACCCTCAGAATATGAGACTGGGAGAAGGATGAGAGGTTGGAAGCTGATGTAGCAGCCTGAATGCCAGACGAACAGGGAGCCAGGGGGCTCCAGGGACTGCGGAGACGCATGGTGCTCTGGGAGTTGCTTGGTGGCATGATTACACCAAGCTGAAGTCCCTCAGGTCCTCAGAGTAAGCGGAACTGTATGGATGTGCTGTTAGCCCCCAGCCGCCAATCCTGTGGCTTAGTGGTGAGGTTCCAGGGTGGGCGGAATCCAGACCCCAGAGTGCTTATTGAGCAGGTAAAGAAATTTAGACCCAGCCTCAGCTTCCGTCCTTCATTCCCCAGTGTTCTCAGGTCAAGGTCACCAGCACAGTGGAGTGGTGCATTTTGGAGTGACCTTTCCTGACTACCACCAGTTTCCAAATTCCATTCCTGCGTCAGAACTTGGTCAAGCCACACATCCATAGCATTTATCTGGAGAACTTAAATATACTTAGGATAGTGGAGGATTGAAATGTTTTACTTCGATCATTTTGCTTTTTTTTTTCTTTTTTTCGTATTTTACACTGACACAATTGTTTGCATTTCTGGGTAACGTGCACTTTGGGGTAATGTGATGTTTCAATCTATGTATCTATTGTATAATGTTCAAATTATGGTAATTAGCATATCTACCACTTTAAATATTTATTATTTCTTCATGGCAAGAGCATTGAAAATACTCTCTTCCAGTTAATTTGAGATCCACAGAACATTATTGTTAATGGTGGTGACCCAACTTTGCAAAAAGACACCAGAATTTATTCCTCCTATCCAGCTATGACTTTGTATTTCCTGAGGAGCCTCTTCATATCCCTCACTAACTCCTGCTCTCCTCAGCCTCTGGTAACCACCATTCCACCATCAACTTTTATGAGCCCAGCATTTTTAGATTCCCTAGGAGTGAGATCCTGCAGTATTCATCTTTAGCTTATTTCATTCAACATAATGTCCACCAGGCCCCATCGTGCTGCAAATGAAAGGATTTCATAATGTTTTTATAGCTGAATAACATTGCAATGTGCATATAGGTCATATTTTTAATATAGTTATCCTTTGATGGATATTAAGGTACTTCCATATCTTGGTTATTGTAAAAAGAACTGCAGGAAAGATGGGAGAACAGATGTCTCTTCCACCTACTAATTTCATTTCTTTCAGACATCTACCCAGAAGTGGACTTGCTAGATTGTATGGTAGTCATGTATTTAATTTTTGAAGAATCTCCATACTGTTTTCTAAAATGCTTATACTCATTTATATTCCCATTAACAGTGTATAAGAGTTCCTCTTTCTCTACATCCCAATAACCTTTGTTTTTTTTAATTTTTAGTCTTTCTGATAATAACTGATCTAGTAAGGGTCAGTCAATATTTTTGAGTTTCTTTTGTATTGCTTGGATAGTTAGTGGTGTTAAATATTTACTATATACCTGCAAGCCATTTATATACCTTCTATTGAAAAAAAATGTTACCAGAGCTTTAGTTTTTAAGTTGTTTTGTTGTTGTTTGCTTTTTAATTTTTTGAGTTCCTTATAAAATTTAGATATTATGATTCCAACAGTTGTATAATCTGAAAAATATTTTCTCCAATTTTGTAGATGAATGCTTCCTTCTCCTGATTGTTTCTTTTGCTACGCATGAGCTCTTTAGTTTGATATAATCCCACATGTCTCTTTGTGAATTTGTTGCCTGTGCTTTCAAGATATTATCTAAAACTATTCTCACTGAGACCAATGGCATGTAGAATTTCCCTATCTCTTCCTGTAGTAGTTTGGCATGTCTATATCTTACATTTAAGTCTTTAGTTTGGATTTTATTTTTGTTTCTGATGCTGTGTATGGGATGAAAGTAACTATTCTTGCATTCTTCTGAATCTTAGAAGAAAAGTTTTCAGCTTCTTCCCACTCAGCATGATGTTAACTATGAGTCTGTTATGTATGGCCTTTACTGTGTTGAGGTGTATTTCTTCTATGCTTAATTTCATATGAGTTCTTAGCAAAAAATGATATTGAACATTATCAAATGCTTTATTTGTACTGTTGAGATGATCACATGGTTTTTGCCTTTGATTCTGTGATGTATCACATTTATTGGTTTGCAAACCTTGAACCATCCTTGCATTCCTGGAACAAATCTCACTTGATTGTGAATGGTCTTTTTAATGTGCTGCTGAATCCAATCTCTTGATATTCTGCTGAAGACATTTACATTTATTTTCTTCAGAGACATTGGTCTGTAGTGGGACTTTTTGTGTTTTTTGTTGTTGCTTTTTGTTTTTGCTGAGGTGTTGTGTCTTCAGTTTCAGTATCAGAGCAATGCCTAAACTGTTGAATGAGTTTGGAGAACTGATAATTTGAATGATACTAGAAACATATTCTTGTATCTTTAATTTATTAACTATAAGTAGCCAAAAGAAAACTTAGTGAACTTCTGAAGAATTTTTAATGATTTTCCTCATTTTCTTACTTTTATCAAGTTTACCAAATATTTTTTCATTCATAGGTATATATACCTAAGAACATATATTACCTTTATTTTCATCATTACAAGAAAAAAAAATATTGTATGCTATGCAATACCTCTTATTTATAACATTGCATGTTATATTCTATATTAGAGATAATGTAGATAATATAAATACATATATCATTTGTAGTCCAAAGTAAGGGTAAATCTTTAAGACTAACTTGATTAAAAAGTATATTATAAATTTTAAACTACAATGTAACAAAATTCTGCAACAATATTGAAGAATATTCTGAGAAATACACCTTGAAATAGTTTGAGTATCCATAGCATTTAAAATGGCCAATTTAAAAACATATAAAATTTATCATCCTAATAGTTCTAAATATCAGTTATTTTCATTAGCTAATGTAACTGCTTAAAGTTTAGATTAAAAGTAAGCATGCTTTACATATTTTTGAAGTTTTCATGAATTTACTAATTTCTATCATATTCCAAACTGTAAAAGTTAACACTGCCTTAGTGCACATGGAATATTATGACTAAAAGTAGTTCACAGAATTTTGTTACATGAAAATGCAAAACAAGATGAGTTATTGGTCTGAGAAAATGAGATGATAGTGAAGGCATGTGCTTCTATTAATATTAATTTTATGTATTATCAACTAGTTAGTATTAAATTGGTTCATCATTGCTAGCATAAATTAAATTCTTTGAGATACTTTTGATCTAAATATTCCATCTAAATTATTAAATTATTCAACTATAACAAAATATTTTGGCAAAGGTATCTGAGACCTAAATCATATTAATTAACTAATAAATACCTGATTGTTTTAAATCTCAAGTTTTAAATATACTCCAAGAAATGCTTACTAAAGTTTCCAGGATGACATAAGCTTAGCGTCTAAACATAAGTCAGGACTTGAAAGACAGCTTGAAATAAAGATTCACACTCCTTGAGGTGTTAGGAGATGAACATTACGTTCGAGCTCCCTGTGGTATACGGTCTGCTCTATACAGCCATAGGTTCCACATCCATGGAGTTAGCCAAACTCAGATTGAAAATACTATTTTTTAAATTTGAATCTACATTGGCTATGTACAGACTTTTGTTACAAGACATTATTCTCTAAACAATGCCTCTAGCATCTGGGGATTTTGTTTTCAGCAGGGGCTCTCAGAACCAATTTCCCACAAATATATTCACTTATACTTCTCCATGTGTGTCTCATGTATTCTAATACAAGAAATTATTCTGCATGCAGATGTAATATACTAATTTTTGACCCTGGGCATTCATGTCCTGCTAAACTTACCTTAGTGTCTCAGCTTAACCTTAAAAATGCATCATTTGTGGTTTGAGTAAGTACAGAGGGAAACAACTTTGGTTTGCAGCCTCTTTACTTTAAATAGTAGGCGAACAGAAACTGGCTAAGCTTTTACTACTACAACTATATGAAAGATCAATTATATTGTCTCAGAATGCCATGAGAATCAAAGTAGAATAATATATGCTTCATAGACTCTGTGTGAAAAGAATATTTAAAAATACTATAGATTAAGGCATTGTCTCTTATTTACCAATGTAATCTAACTATTTTAGACCCATTTGTATTTTCAAGTTGTGCTATTGCTCAGGGTAGAATATGCATTAAACTTCTGCATAAAATAACTGTTCTAAAATTCTGCTTATTTTTTTAAATCTTGTTAGATGATAGGTCAAATCTTCAGGCAAAGATTAAAGTCATTATTTTTTAGAATGTAAAGATCAGCCTGTAGATATGTCTTAGTGGAAATATATTCACTGCAAATGTAAGTACAAAAATACCAATATAAAATACAACTAGTTTCTAAGTGTACCAAACATAAAGTGAAGTAAAAGTAAATACCGTCCCAACCATAAACATCAGGACAGATCATGCATTCAATGTAACGAGGCTTTGTCTTAGAAAACTTTGATCTCTCCATTTTTTGGAAATGGTTTTCTAAATCAACTGTGAGTCTTATTCTATAGTTTCACCATATTTTTAATTCAGAAGAATTAGATTTATTTTCCAAGACCATGTGACAAATAACTGTTCAAAATTAATTTGATTGACCCTCTGAATTTAATTTGCTATCCATAATAATGTGTAAACTAACCCTATGAGAAATTCCCAGAGAGAAGTTTTAAGATTTGACCAAACAATGGCACAAGATTGGTAAAGTCTTGGGCTGCCGAACTAAGCAGACACCATGGCACTGTAAGTATTTTCTCAGGATTTATTAGAGGGTTCAGCTGCCCTTTGCAAGGGAAATCCTGCCGTAGCCAGGTCAGTCCTCCTCTCGGGGAAGCACGTATTGGACCAGACCCTGCGCTTTTCTTCTTTTTTTCAATTTCCGTTTTTTGTTAGTCCCCGTTTGCAGTACCCAATGGTGACATTTTTCATGGGGAGCTGGTGCATGACAGAACGGCTTCATTCTTTACTCATTCCCTTTCCCTCGCCTCCTCTCTCTCCCCTCCTCTATCTCTTATTAACTTTCCATTTGCAGAAGATCCTCCCCCCTGATTTCTATTATCTCCCTTTTATTTTCTTTTTATTTATATTTTGAGTTTCTCATTCAATATTTAAGCTTCTGTGTCTGATTTACTTCACTCAACATTTCCCTACAGATGATTTAAATTTATCCTTCTTTATGACAGAGTAATTCTCCATTATGTATAAATAATGCTTTTCTTTATATGCTCATCTTTTGCTGAACATATAGGCTGCTTCCAAGAATTAGAAATTATGAACGAAACTGTTACAAACATGAGCATGCATGCTTCCTTGTTATGTGATATCTGTCTTTAACACTTTTCGGGAGATATTTTGTAGGGGAATATCTGGCTGGAATGGAATTTCCTGTTTTAATTTTTGAGAAGTCTCCATACTGATTTTCATGTTGGCTATACTAGTTTACATCTCCACCAACAATGGAGAACAGTTCCTTCCCCCCCCCCCCAGTCTAGCCGGCATTCATTATTAGTTAATTTCTTCATGATAGCCAGTCTTTCTGGAGTAAGATGGAATCTCAGCATTGTTTTAACTTGCATTTCTCTAACGGTCATGGATGTTAAGCATTTTTTTCATGTATTTATTAGCCATCTCTACTTCTTAATGACTCTAATTTTTCAATGTGGTTATAGTTATACAAAGTTTTCTGATAAGCAAAATTTTCTCCATGCTCTTCTTTCTCCTGTGAAGCTTCAGTAACTTAGTTATTCTTCTCCAGTTTCATCAAGCTCTCATCAAACATGAATTCATATGTGTTGCACACAATTGGTTATAATACTCTGTCTTCCAGAGTTACAATTTATAGCTTCGAAGTCAGCCGACATAATCCCGAAGTTACGAGGCTGTATTTGAAGGGAACAGCCCCACTTTGATAACAGACACCACTCCAGGGTCCCACACTGCCTGTGGACTGGCTTCAGATGGGAGATGAGATAAACTAGAGCCTGTAGCAATGGCACTGTTGGCCTAAGGAGCAGTGACTTAGTGTTGAGTGGACCCCCAAAACTTAACAGGTAGATGGTCTGATTCCCTTATGCCCGTACATGTGTTACTGAGATATCTTTGAATGACAGTTTATATTGCTACAGGAAAAGGATATGTCCAAAGCAATGTAGCTTCTACAGCAGCATGCACATTGCCAGTCACAAACTATTTGCTGAGTAAAGCAAGACAGGAGCCGAGAGAATTGTGGGTGCAGCTTGTCTGCTTGTGACGTCACCCTCTGAAGACAGAGGGTGGGAAGTACTAAGCTAGAAAACAATATGCTTAGACTGAACTCTGTTTCAAAGTGCAGAGAAAAAGAGCTAGAAATTTGAGCGTAAGTTTTGGAAAACAACATTTAAAAGACGGTTAAATTATCCTAAGAGATAGTTAAAGAAAATATGATTATCGTGAAATTACTTTTGTTCCCAATATTTAGAGAAATAAATCTAAGGAAAACTTTAAAACTTTAAAACTCCTTTTCCATTCTAAAGTTTTATAAGTTATGTCTCTATTCAAAAATCAGAGGAAAAAGGTACTGTTAGTTTCACTTTGATCACTGAAGTTTTTTTTTTTTTTGACATAAACTTCTATCTTTCTAATGAATCATTTTGGATCTAAATTCTGTAAATACCTGTACAGTTGTTTTATAAATATGAATAAGAGTAAATAAAAATAGGGTAAAAAAGACATAATTTAGTGAAGACTACATTGCAAGAAATCAAGGAGGAATTTAGAAATACATTGTATGAATATGCTGCTTGTGGGCAATATTAAAATACAGTGTTAAGATAGGCAATTGAATTATTGAATTATACATCTTATTTCCCTGAAAAAAATGCCAAAAATGACTGAACTTAATGGTTTTTGCTTCATTTTTCAGCATATCTAAGTGAGTTGCTTTGGAGCAAAATGCCACTTTTTATAGGAAAATGGTCCTGATCGGTTTGCAAAGTGTGCCAATCTCACCTTGGAAATTGTCCCAGTAATGAACTTGGTTCAGACCTCAGGACCAGTGTCGATAACTTAGTGTCCAAATGTTGCCCGTGGGACCAATGAGTGGTTTATCCACTTCTCATGTGCCACAGGGAAAAGGTTTTGAAGGTACTTCCATCCTGAGAGCACTCTGGGTCTACATCTGGAAAACAGCATTCGGCATGCTCATGGATAAAACAGGTCTCTCTATCCTCACCACTTGGGAAAGGTGTGCGGCGTCTGAGCGATGAGATGAGAATCCATCGTCTTTGAACTTGGCCGCAGAGATTACTGTGTGAGCGAGTGTTAACAGCAGACAGCGGGGAGACACTCAAATTTTATTAACTAAGCACAATAAAAAGGTGGTAGTTGACACTACGATGTTACAAGTAAAATAACAGTGCTTGTTAGAGATTGGAAGTTAGTCATTTTTTTCTAAGTTTCAAAAACCAAAAATTGCTAAAAAGGTTATTGTTAGCTGAAAATTCCACACTTTTCATATTGGAGCAAAATAAATTAGAATACACTGAGAAATATTTTAAATACTGATAAAAATGTCCTTCCTAAATCAATTATTCTCATCAATTATCAATATTCTATTTTACATAAATTATATGTTCTTTCTTGAAATTACATTTCCTTCTTATATTTCTCAACATGTTCCCCGCTCATGGGGGTTTCTATGCTCCACGTGGACTTTAAACATCTCATCCGTCCCTCGCCTTCCTGTGCCATTGTTCTTCTAAGACACTGACCGTACGATGCTTTTCAAATGGTCAACATCTACAGTGCTGAGATCTGCCAAATAGCAAATCAGCCCTTATAATTAAAGTTGACAAGCTGACAAGGAAAATGAGTGTATACTTGCATATATATATAAATTTTTATGTCACATTGCCGTCTGTGCACTTGTTTCGTTCTTGTCAATAGCCGAGGGCTCGTTTCTCTGCACCAGAAGCGAATTACAGTCCAAGGTCTCAGACAGCTCCCCTCCGCCCTAGTGAGTCTGCTGATTAATTTTGGGTACTATTCTTAATTAACACCCCAAAGGAGGTCTGGATTATCTAGCCTATAGTCCCTGAAAAACAACTGACTCTGAAAAACGATGACCCAGGGAGACAGGCACACTCTGTCCAAATGACGTTTTAAGAACATCGAGTCTCTCTCAAGTCCAGTCTGTGTCGGGCGATGCCTAGGGAAGATGCAGGCCTTTAATCGAGGCAAAAATAAAGATTTGAAGGAGTCTCATTTAATTTACTTTTTGACAAGGAGCAGAGTGATGAATGATCCCTGACAGATGAAACATGGCACCCCAATGCTGTCATGGCTGTCGGTGGCCTTGATTAGTCACTGGTCCTATTTCCACCGCCAGGCAGAAGAGTTGACAGGTGAGAGAAAAGAGGAAAGTAATTAGAGCAGTAGCATACAGTAAAAAGGTGGCTAACTCTACCCACATCTGTGAAATCCACTCACAAGACCAAGAAATACAGAGCCATTGGCCATTTCAGTCAGAGAGCCT
>RJWM01003081.1:0-117928 GCA_004363535.1 Dasyprocta punctata | reverse complement strand
CCATGGCCCAGGATTCTAGTCAAGGTCAGACCTCATGTTGTCTTTTAGATATAGGATAACAATTCCAATTTCAGCTGGAAAGTAAGAAAAGAAAAGTCTAACGATGTTTCAGGGTTTTGTTTTCCCCCTTGAGATCTGCAGTTAGCAGCAGGTAGAAAGCATACAGTGGCAGGGGGAATATTCTGCTTTCTAATCTGGCCTTCTCTATTTTGATTCAGTTCTTTCTCCACAGGCACGGGATGGAAAGGGATTGGGCTCAGTGACACTCAAACTCTGTGCAGTAAAGAGACAGAGGACAGTCTGGTCCCTCCAGGGTGCTTAGAATAATCTATCTATCTATCTATCTATCTATCTATCTATCTATCAGCTAAGGACATTGAGGGGTAAGCATTCTTATTCTCCCAAGTTTATCTATAGTTGCTTTTCTGTTTAGCCAGTGTTTCTTCTCCCTTTACACAGTATTCATGTTTCTTCAATGTTTTCTGCCCTTTCAATTAGTCTATCCCAGGTTCTGCTTGCAGTTGTACACGTTCAGTTACAACCAGAGACAGAGAGAAAAGCAGAGAGGCAGGTGGGGAAAGACAGAAGGTGCCTTTCCAAAGCTTATGTCATAGTCGTTTTGTCTTTAGAGAATATTGCAGTCATTTTAGAGTATATCATAATGCAAATAATTATAGTACAAAAGTGGGTACACTAGAAAAGAAAGAGAGTAAAACAATAAAGGTTTAGTATTTTTCTTTACATGTAGTTCTAGAGGAAGTGAAATGTATTGCTGGCACGCTACAATACTGCTGGTTCCCTCTTTGTTTTATCCTAAACAGGATAAGAAAGTAGAAACATTATTGGTATTTGTTATTCCTAGAGCTGTGAAAATTTATCAGTGAGACTGACACTATTTTTCTCACAGTTCCACCTTGCAACATAAACATATTGGAAGGTCTCTGAAATTAAATTTCAAATGTGTTTACACAGCTGGGGTCTTGGAGGTATATTTACACTGGCTTGTATTTTAAGGCACAATTTATGAAAGAGGAAAGTAAAAAGGTCAAATCTTCCAAAGCAATGGCATTTTCATAACACACATTTGATCTATTTGCCTAAAGAAATGATCAGACAGAACCCTGCAATTTGAAACTTAGAGTGGCACAGTTCACCCAGTGTCTGGAGCAACACATGACGGGAAGGACTGCGGTTAGGAGAGGGAGCCCTTGATGGATGCCACAGCGACCCAGGAGTGGAGAATGGCTGCATGGCGGGTGCTGCACCCATCTCGCCTGTCTTTCACGACAATTTCCCAAGACACAGCTTTCCTTATGGTGCTTCTTTTACAAAATGCAAGCTTTACCAGATCTGTTTTGAAAATTTTATTTATACATCTTTGTGTTACACCATGAAACACACTGACTGTGGGGAGCTGGTGCAGCTACAGATCACGTCTTAGTCCTTCTACAGCAAGCAGCACTGGTCTGTGCATTCAGGTGCTGTGAGGCCGGCTGATGACCCACCAACCACGCACAGCTGTAGTGTGGACCTGTGGCCACCCACTGCCCGCCCAGAGGCACCAGGATTCTCTCCATCAACGTAAGCGCATCTTCTCTGGCAAAGTGGCATATCCTGCAGTCTGAGCACCCTGGGAGGCTGAAGCAGGATGACTGAATGAGTTTGATGAGATTCCCATCTCAAAAAGAAAAACGACAACAAGAAAAGATAGACAGATTGTCTTCAATGGTGGCTCTTATGATTTGGATCTTCAGTCTCCCACACGAGGTCATCTGTATGAGGCGTAGGCACCAGGCGGAGGCTCAACTGGGAAGTAGTGGGACCTTCATTAGGCGTGGGTTGACGGGGGGAGGCTGCTTATTGGAAGTGTGCCTTTGGGGGCGATTCTGCACCCCAGCTTCCCCTCTTTCTCTTTGCTTCCTGCCCACCATGTGGGAGCAGCTTTGTCCCCCACACACCCCTTGCTGTGTGGACTGGGCTTCTACAAGTCCAACGTAATGGGTGCAGGTGAGCTGGGGCTGAGAGCTTGCAAACCACGAGCCTGAGAAACCTGCTCTTCACTCTGCTTTGTCAGACTCTGCGTCAGTGATGGGAAGTGACTTGCACAGGGGTTGCTTGGGGTGTTGCTAAGGTCCTTAGGAACAATGGCTATCAGCCTTTTGTTTTTTAAATTCGGCATTCTCTTCTGAATGTTCTTTCCTTCCTCTGCGACATTTTCCTCTTGTGGAGAGTTTAAGCCTCATTTATTGTTCCATACACAGCAGAAGAGCTTTCTGCTGATCGCTGTCAAGTGCTCAGTAATTTGATTGAGGAGATCTGAAGATTTCAGACCACAGTCTGGTTTCCTTGAACATGTCTTCCCTCCATTATGGTGACTCTCTTCGTGAAATCTCTGTAAACGAAGCCATTTCTACCAACCACCCTCTCCACTTGGAGCAGAAGCTGATTGAATGGGTTTAGGGACAAGAGAAGTATCCTTGAATTTTCTAAATAGTTCCATGTGGTGCCCAATGCTGCCCTTCATTTGCTTATTTAACCCAACTTTGCTGGCTTCTTCACTTCCTGCCTAACAGTCACCACTGTCCCAGACCACGAGCTGTGGACCAGTTCTGAGTTTGGTGCCAAGGACAGTGTTACTGTCTTCCGTGTTACTGTGTAATTTCAACAATAAGCATTTCCTGCAATTGATCTTATTTTCTTCTTTTGACGCTCAGTGTGAGTGGGACCTGAAAAACAGGCTCTCTGCTCACAACTGAAAAGACGCCAGGGCCGGCCCAAAGCGCTGCTGCCAGCGTGCTGCCACCTCTGGGCTTCTGTGCGCCTCAGACCGGGTCTGCTCTGCTCCTAGTTACAGTTTATTTTCCTGTGACTGCACAGAGTGCTAAGATAATCATTTATAATCTGGGTCACTTTAATTTCACAACCCAACTCATGCCATGGGTCTGAGTTATCATCATAGTAAACAATTGCAATTAGAATTTTATTCTTTTCAGGACAGAGGAAAGGTAAGTTTCACAGAAATGCCATTTCTTTCCTGTATTAAAAAAATCTCTTTCAGGCTTACTGCAGTAAATTTTAATAATACAGAAATGGAAAAATAAAGAGAATAAATTCTCTTGCAATCTGATGATTCAGAGGAAAAGAACAATTTAATTTTACAGTGTAAATGTGTATGTATTTATTCATTTTACAAAATTAACATCACAGCATTTTGAAAAGTATTCCATATTTGCTTAAATGTGAGCACAATTTTTCCCATAGCATTAAATCTCTTTTAACATAACTTTTAATGGTAGAGTCCTATTCTTCAGGAGTTTTAAGAGGAACACATCTGTCATATTAAAAGAGAAAAGAATGCACATGGTACCATCTCTGCCATCTTCCTTGGTGCTTTGGTTTGCTTTTATTTTATTTTATTTTTTATTTCTTTCCTATCTGCTTACTATGTGTATTCACTTATTTTGTTTTCCTTTATATTTGGAAAGCATACATCCTTCTTTAAATTTTTTATATGCTACTTTAATGAATAATTTCAAAACAAACTTAATAATCATCTAACTTCCACAGAAAGATGTGATGAAGCCTGCACTTTAAAAACCATCACTGCAAAATGAAATATATCCATTATCAAGAATATAAAAAAATTGACCTCCTTAAATTTCTCATGAATGCTTATTAAATATAAGCTGGAATGCTCTTATTCATTAGTATTTAATTATAGATTTTTTCTCCAAGAATAAATTGGTCCTTATTTTTCAGAAGAATGCTCAAATCAACTATCTAATCATTATTTGCTGAGCACCTTGCAATGAATGGTCACTGCTACTCTTTTTGTATTGCAATATAACATTGTTGAGCTTTTAAAAAATTGATTCCAATGTTTGCAAGTTCATATATCCTTAGAACTATTTTGCTCTTTTTATTTATTTGTTTTTACTTTACATATAAACATTTCACATAGCTGTAGAGTGTCATGCGGCACTGTGATACCTGTACACATTGTGAAATCTTCGAATCATTGTATGATGGTCACTTCTATCTTTTCAAAATTTGCAATTCTTTTGTGGTGAAAACATTCCAAATCCTTTCTTCTAGTTTTTCAAAATATGCATTGCAGCATTCTTAGCACATGCAATCACCCTGCTGTGTGAATCACATTATGACTTTGCACTCCTACTGGTTGATAGCTCGGTACCACTTGATCTAGCTTCTCCGTCTTGGCCAGCAGATCTTCTCTCTCCATAGCCTCCTGTAGCCCCTTTTCTCCTCTCCATTTCTCCGAGGTCAATGCTTTTGTCATCCACACTTGAGTATACTCATGTGGTCTTCGTCTTCCCATTTCTGGGTTATTTCACTTCATATAAAGTCCTCCGGTGCAATCCACATTCTCACACATCCTAAGATTCCATCTTTTGCATGGACGCTTAGGGGATTTCTATTTCTTGGCTATGGTGACAGAGCTGTACACAGTACTTGGGATTATTTTCATGGCTCTGGACATGTTGGAGCACATTTTGTAGCCTGCTTGTGTGGAGTCAATTTGGAAGTTCTCTTTGAACTCTGAGATGTTGTTGCACAGCTATCGGTAGTGTCACATTTCCCACAGTAATGATGAAGAGGACGGTGACTGGGGAACACTGAGACCCACTCACTTGATAGACACACTGATCCATCACTGGCCCCACTCCTTTCCAGCTCAGGCTGCCGCCCTCTCAATGTCACGAGGTTTACCCTGTGAGCAGCAGCGATGCAGACGGTGTTATTTCACCAGAACCGTCTGGGGCATCCCTGGGTGGGTCCTCTCTTACTGCCCCATGGGCCCTCACTCTTGACACTCCACCCTCCCCTTCTGGAATGAGCATTTTCTCTCTATAGCACATCACTCTTTCTAGCTCCCCTCTTTGCACCCATTTTCTTCTGTCCTCCACTCTCAGTCTTTGAAAGAGGTATCTGTACTTATTATCTTTATATTTTGTCCCCTACTTCCTGCAATGCCACATTTTCGCCCACCAGTGCCAGTCACCAAAGAGCTCAGTTGGTCAAGTCTGCGCTGTACCTAGTCCATTGTTGGACCCAGCGGAATGCTTCTCCCATGTTGAAATCTGGCATCGCATGGCTCAGAGGACAGCACAATGCCGTGGCTTACTCTCTACTGCATCTCTTCTTTTCCATTTATATTTCCTGTGTACTCTGCCATGTTATCATTTCCTCTAACTCTGCACACTAGAATGGCCCAGGCCTCCATGCGTGGTGCCTGCATTGTGTCTGACTGCTCAGTTGTCTCCTCTGCTTGCAGCAACAGCAGGGTGTGTCACCCAAGCCATAAGCAAAAGATACCTCATGATTTTTCTGCTCCAAACCAGTGCCCCACCCCCATATCCTCCTTCTGCTAAGTTGGCTAATCTATTTCATAGAATCAAATGTCTTGGGACCAGTTTACTTTTCTTTCTTTCCTACACCTTGTTCAAACTTATCAGCAAATCCTTTATTGCAAGCATGTTTGGAATGTGGCCATTTCTCAACCTGGCTCCTTACCCCGTTGTGATAGTCTGGTGTGATCTCTTGGCTGGGACATTGTAGGATCGCATAACTGCTTACCCTTTCTGTTCCCTCTCTCACTGCCCCTGTGCCAGTTTTTTTCGGCATAGCACCCACTGAATTTCTGGTTAAACCATACCTCACCTGTGCCTCCCCTCACTCCCTGTGATGTCCAGAGACTTTTGCAGTGACCGCAGTGTCCCCACCCTTCTGTCCTTCTCCCCTACTGTGAGCCCCTTGCTCAGCTCTCTGGGCCACTCTGTCCTCTGCTGTGTGTCTTGCACCTGGCCTGGAAGCCAGCCCTGTGCAGCTTGTGCCCTGCTGCTTCCTCTTCCTGGGACGGTACCCCCAACATGATGGAGCTTGGTCCTCATCCATTCCTCCCCCAGCATCTCCTTCAGGGTGAGGCCATTGGAAAATCCATGTTAAGTGGCCACTTTTATTTTTGTCTCTTGTATTCAGCACTATGTGGTGTGAAGGTCAGGGACTAGCACATAGGAAATGCTTTGTGAAACTTTCCAATGAATGGAAGATACTGGGTCCCAGTTCGCTGTGGACAAGTGGGTCTGGGAACACAACAGAGAATGCCATCTTTCAAAATTGTTAGTGCAGCACTACAGGTCAAACTCATTTGCAAATATGAGTAGAGGTGGAAATTGGGTGAATTCCATGACTGTGAAGTCACAGGATGTGCGTGATCATTGGCTGGAACTGTCCTTCTACCACTCACCTGGTGATCGACCCAGGCACACTTGCTCCTTGGCCTCTGGCTGTGGTTGGCTGTGTCCACACTGATCTGTGGCTTTGCCACCTCCTGCTTATAATTATGCTTCAGAATTTACACTTCTATGTATTTTTAAAGCCCGTGGTAAATATTATTTCATGTGTGAGCATCCCATTTGAGAACAAATGTATTTCCTTTTTGTCATGACTACTACATCTCTCTTTTTCTCCTGGTTGTTGATAGATTCCTCCTTCAAATTTCAGTTGAACTCTGGTGGCAAGCCAGGTTCCAGGGCTGATTCTTGCTGTCTCTTGTTACCTTCTTCCACATGGAGCTGAACCAGGAATCTCCCTGTTCTGTTCCATAAGAAGGTGGAAAATTCATTCGTTGAAAATCTCAACATAGCATTATTTTTTTCCATGTGGTAAAGAGTGAATGAATAAACTACCACCTTCAGATCACAAAACATATTAAGTTTGTCACAAATAGTCATTCTGTCTTTCCCTAAACCCTTGAATATAAAATATAATAAGTGATCTACTTTTCTGATCTGTTGAATATACTGGAAGTTTGAATGAAGAATTGATACATAAAAATTAAAGATTTATTGTAGCCAAAGGACTAGTCTGAGAGCAGCTTCCTAGTGCTGGCTCCGTTTGCAGTGTTATGTCTTTGGCTCAGTGGTTTGTAGGTTCAAGATGAAATTTAAATCAAATTATCATCTTTCTAATAGTGGCTTGCTTTCCTCTACATAGAAAAGTGAAAAATTATTTGTGCAGTTTGAAAATTATAATAATTTGTATTTCATCTTCATATATTTTGAAGTTTATAAAAATTCCATGCATATTCAGGTGATAGTCTGAACGATATCCTTAGTTTTTAAACTATTAGAACCACTTTCAGTTTAGTGTATAAAATTCTGGAAACTAGGTCAGAAAGACTTACGTTTGAATGATTTCTTGACTGCCAAGTTGCATGAGACTTAGAATTCTACACAGTGGTTTTCTTATCCATAAAGATTAGAAACTGTCTTGTAAGAGTCAGATTTGACCAGGAAGATGTTGGTAATGATTTATTTATTTTTTTTTATAAAGGTGGTACATAACAGACTTGACATGCATGCTCATGATTATTAGAAGATTATTTACTTTCATAAAGTGCTGTTTTTGTCAAATCAAGGGAGCCAAGAGTTAAATTTCTGTGCACATACTATCTTACAGAAAGTACTTCAATTATTTTTCTCACTATCTTGGAAATAATTAGAGGGGATACAATAGTTTGATATTTTTGGAATTTGGTCTGTCTTAGTTACTTTCTCATTGATGAGACAAAACACCTGAAACCCACAAGAGAAAGGAGGAGAGGTTTATTTTAGCTTACAGTTGGAGAGGTTTCAGTGGACAGGCAGCTGGCTTCGAGCCAGGGTGGTGTGGCAGAGAGTCATGGTGGGCAGACAAGTCATGAGGCCAGCAGGAGGCAGGGAGATTTCCTTCTTTTTTCTCTTTTAATTTCATCCAGGATACAAACCTACTGGTTGGTGCCACACCCAGGGTGGATCTGCCTTCTTCAGTAAATCCACCATTCACATCCAGAACTGTGCTAAAACCAACAGAGGACTGATTCAGTATCAACATCCATGATCGAGCATCGCACACCCATGACTCAGCATCACACACACATGACCCACATCACACGTCCACGACCCAGCATCACACACCCATGACCCAGCATCGCACACCCACATCCCAGCATCACACACCCACATCCGAGCATCACACACCCACATCCCAGCATCACACACTCATAACCCAGCATCACACACCCAGGACGCAGCACCACACACCCACGACCCAGCATCACACACCCACATCCCAGCATCACACACCCACATCCGAGCATCACACACTCATAGCCCAGCATCACACACCCACATCCGAGCACCACACACCCAGGAAGCAGCACCACACACCCGCGACCCAGCATCACACACCCACGACCCAGCATCACACACCCCTGAACCAGCACCACACACACACAGGACCCATCATCACACATGCAGGACCCAACATTGCACACCCACAACCCAACACCGCACACACATGACCCATCATCGCACACACACGACCCAGCACCACACACCCATGACCCATCATCGCACACCTGTGACCCAGCATCACGCACCCCTCACCCAGCATCACACACCCTGGACCCAGTCACTCCCCATTTCCACCTATAAGCCCATGAGTCTTTGGGGCAACTTCTGGATATAAGTCATCACAGGCTTCCTGAGTAACAGAAAAGGGAATAATTAAGCCAACTTGAAGAATTTTCTACTTTATGGGAAAAAAATACACCTTGAATTGGCATTTTCCACCAACAGCAGAGCAACAGCTTTCTTCTTGGATCTGAAATTATCCTATATTTTTAAGTACAGATATCACCATTCTAAAATCAATTTTATGAACATGGACTGTTTTATCATATGGAATATATATTAGGTTTCATTTATTTATTTATTTTGCCACTGGAGTTTGAATACAGCGACATTGCATTGAGCACCCTTCCCCCATTTTATTGTGCGATTGTGCTGTGAGTCAAGGTCTCACTGGGTCGCTAAATTGTCCGGGCTGGGATTGAACTTGACATCCTCCAGCGCTGTCTCAGCCTCAGTCTGGGAATTGGAGGTGAGCGCTACACACTGATTCGTTTTTCTTGTAGACCAAACGTCTTAGCTAGGGAATTATGCAAAATTACCTTTTTCTATCATTACCAAACCACATACAACATTCCTTCAGCTAGTGAAAAACAACGATGGTTTCTTAGCTCTTAAGGGAGCCTGTTAGAGTCTCATCTCAATCTGAGGTAAAACCCATGAGAAATGTGCTCAGTACTGTGAATTACACCCCCAAGCAAGGTTGCCATGGTCACAAGCCGAGTGCCTGTTCATATTAACCCTCCCGGGGATATTTCTGAGAAGCTACAATAGACAAATGCGCTTGAGAGGCAGAAGCACACTTGGAGAGCAAAATTCAGAGAGCTGGACCAGTATCCGGGCCTTGATTCTCTGGAGGAGGAACACGAGGGCACTTTGTGCCCCGGGAGCGGGAGGAGTCCCCGTGGCAGCGCACTGTGGCCCGGCGTTTGTCTGATGGCTGCAGTTCCTCTGAGGGGCAAACCAAAGCCTGGGCCCACGGGCCAATCTCAGATAGCTCATCAGTAAGTCTGCACGCAGAATATTAGAAAGTGATCAGCAGCTCTCTGCTCTGAGCTCAAGACTTATTTTCTGTCCCTGGCGGGGCCGGAGTGCACGCAGCTGTACCCTGCGATTTTATGAAGCTGCCTTATAATATCCGGAGATTTTGCCATCTTAATCTGCTCCTTTTCCATTGAATAACAAAGGCATGGAGAAGAAATGTGAAGGAAAGAGGAAGTAAGGTAACAAGACTGTTCAAAGCCCGTGGGACCAAGGGTCTTGCCAAACCTTTGATTTTGGAGCAGCAGCCTGCAGTGAAGGTTTCTCTCATGTGCACATGCGTGAGTGCTGCCCAGCTCCACGCTGTTCCTTTGTCTTGGGGTACTTACATACACCACACACACACACACACACACACACACACACACACCTGTCTCTAGAGATACACATATGCCTGTGACGGCTTTCTTTCATTTCATGTAATTGTCGGTTTGTGCAACCTGATATGGAAATGGCAGATGGCGAGAGCTAAGGGCTGTCACCGTCCTCTTAATGTGTGATCCATTTAAAGGTCCCCAGAACCAAAAGCCAAACAACAGGTCCAGAGAAAGTGGTGTCAGAGGATGAGGAGACATCACAGTATTTTCTTTTCATCAAAACTGTGTGTAGCTCTAGGAATGAAAACCCTAACATATTTAGTATTCTCCCATTTGGACTGGGAAAATTTCTTTCTTTTTTTTATTTTAAAAATCAAAATAGAAAAAAAGATAGAAATGATACAGACTTTCAAAAAAATAGGAAATTAACACTAGTTAAGATATTGCATATTGTTATCTTAGAAGTAGTTGCTCACAGTACAGGATCTAGGCATAAAAAGTGATCAAACAATCAAATAATGACAGCATGAACTGTTCTTTTTGATGAATCAACAGAGATTAGTAGTATAGCTATCTATCTTGTATACATACACATGCATACATTTATATATATATTCCTACAAACATTAATCTTTTTCTTTCTTCCTTTTCTCCTCTCCCTTATCCCAGTTGTTCTTTCCTTTTGATGACTTTCTTTCCCTTTCATTATTACAATTTCTATTGTACATTTTGTATCTTATTAGTCTTTCAGTTTTTTATTTTTATTATTTTTTTTTACACTAGGGAGACATTACAATATTTATAAATGTGGATTTGACTTATTTCACTTATGAGTGTGGTCTCGAGTTGCCTCCGTTTACCTAGAAAAGCCTCAAAAGTATCCTTTTTATAGCTGAGTAATACTCCATTGTGTAAAAATACCACATCTTTTTCATCCATTCTGCAGTTGGTGGGCATTTGGGTTGCTTCCAAGAGTTAGCTATTACAAATTGCACTGCTGTAAACATGGGTGCAGATATATCACTGGGGCATGATGTTTTCGATTCTTCTGGGAAAATCCCTAGAAAGGGAATAGCTGGATTGAATGAGACTTTCAATCCTAGCTTTTTGAGGAATCTCCACACTGATTTTCACAGTGGTTGCACCAGTCTACACTCACCAACAGTGGAGAAGAGTTCCTTTTCCCCCACAGCCCTGCCATCATTTGTTGTTGGTTGATTTCTTCATGGCAGCCATTCTTTCTGGGGTGAGATGGAATCTCAGTGTTGTTTTAATTTGCATTTCTTGAATGACAGGTGATATTGAACATGTCTTCATGTATTTATTTACCATTTGTATTTCTTCATCCGAGAGTTGTGTGTTCACCTCAGATGCCCATTTTTGGATTGGGGCTTTGAATTTGGGAGGCCTGAGGTTTTTTGGACAAGGAGAATTTCTAAGTCTGTAGCAAGTTTTTTATTTGTCAAAAACTGTAAACTAATTTGGTATTACTGTGTAAAATGTTTTGGGAAGGCTGATTCCCCACCCTGCTGCCCAGCTCTGTTTGTCTTGAGGTGCACTCATGTTGTGTGTGAACTCACATAAGTGTGTGTCTGGTTTTGCATCTCTGGTCACCAGTATCACCTTTGTTCTGCATACCTTTATTAAAGGCTGGGAAGGAAAGCCACACAGAGGAGCTGACAGAAACCATGAAGCAGCTGCTGAGAAAACACCTCCATGATCCTGCCATGCCTTAGGCTGTTCACGGGACCCTTTAAATTCCAGATCCTCATGTAAGAGACAAGGGCTTTGTTCCAAGGGCTTTGATCTGATTAGCACAGAAGAAGAGAAGAAAACTAGAACCAAAGTGCCTTTGTCTCTCTTTCCATTCACTAAGATTCCTTTAATCATAAAGAGATGGGAAAGATAGACATGGAAGACCTTTTATTCTTCTACACCCAAGACACTCTTTCCTGATTTGATTACTATTTTCACCAACATTCAATTCTGGAAAAATTCAGGTATGTGAAAATTTGGAAACAATGGTGAAATGACATTGTGTGGCCATCTATTTTCAATTGTTTTGAACTTTTGCAATAATCGCACTGTATGTACATTTTTGCTAAACTCTAGCTATCCAGCTGTCTCTCTGAGCAAAGACTTCAATATTTCTATATCAAGGAATCAAAGCACATACCACTTTTTACAAGCTTTCTTTTTTTATTATAACATTTGCAGTACATAATGACTACATTTACTCTGTGTAGTTAGTACGTGCACATAGCACATCTTAATTTTTTTAAGCCCAATCACCTCCATCCCTTCCATCTCTAGGTTTCCTTATTTGTAAAACTTTGCCTCTCCTTTTCTTATCTTTTAACTTGCTCTTTATTTGTACCTAGGTTTCTCATGTAAGAGAAATTATCCAATATTTAAGCTTGTGTGTCTGATTTATTTTGCTTATCATTATGGTCCCAAGGTGCCTCGATTTTTCTACAAATTCCTTACATTTGTCCTTCTTTTCATGGAGCAGTTCTCCACTGTGTGTCGACACTGCATTCTCTCTGTCCGTTCATCTGTTGATGCTTGGACAGGCTGCATTCAAGATGCAGTTCTTGTGAACTGTGCCACTGTAAATCTGGCGTGCATGTGCCCCTATAAGGTGACGCCTGTAATTATCTTGGGACAATGTCTAGGAGGGGAGGACCTGGGTCAAATGGAATTTCAGGTTTCCATTTTCTGAGGAATCTTTACACTGATTTCCTCCTCACTTGCTCTAGCAGAGCCGCCCTGCTCCAGGCCACGGGATTACAGTGCATACAGACGTCTTCCGGCATGGGAGCCGGTGCTTTCCCTGTGTGTCTCGCTGGCTCCTCTACCCTCCCCGTCCAGCCCCATAACTGCTCTGAGTGACTCTAAGGCTTGACTAGATCCAGACTGGAATATACTGTGTATTACTATTTTTAAAGTAGTTACTCAGAGTACAAGACATGGTCATAAAAAGTTCTTTAACTGATATTAGTATGAACTTTCCTTTTCAATAAACTAACAGACATTAGTAGTATAACTAGCATTTTTTTCCTTTTCCTTTTCTTCCTTTCCCCCTTTCCCTAACTTAGTTACTTTTTCTTTTTGAAAAATTTCTTCCTGATTCATAATATCTATTGTACATTTTCAACCTTATTTACTTTTCAGTTTCTCACACAAGGCACATAATACAAGGTTTATACATGTGAGTCTGATTTATTTCATTTATGAGTATGGTCTCAAGTTGCATCCATTTGCCTATTAAAGCCTTTAATTTATCCTTTATGGTTGAGTAGTAATCCATTGTGCAAAAACACCACATCTTTTTATCCATTCCGTGGTTGATGGGCATTTGGGTTGTTTCCAGGATTTGGCTATTACAAATTGTGCTGCTATAAACATGAGTGCACATACATCACTGTGATATGATATTTTCAGTTCTTCTTGGAAGATACCCAGAAGGGGAATAACTGGGTCAAATGGGACCTCCAACCCTAGCTTTTGAGGAATCTCCACACTGATTTCCACAGTAGTTACACCAGTCTACACTCCCACCAACAGTGAAGAAGGGTTCCTTTTTCCCCACAGCCTCGCCAACATTTGTTATTGATTGATTTCTTCATGACAGCCATTCTTTCAAGGGTGAGATGGAATCTCAGTGTTGTTTTAATTTGCATCTCTTGGATAACCAGTGATGTTGAACATTTCTTCATGTATTCATTTGCAATTTGCATTTCTTCATCTGAGAAGTACATGTTCATCTCAGATGCCCACTTTTGGGTTGGGTCTTTGAATTTGGGGTGCCTGATGTTTTTCAATTCTTTATATAAGATATAACTTATTCTAGATATAAGTTCTTTGTCTGAGGGACAAATGGCTGAAATACTTTTCTACTCTGTGGGTTGTATTTTCACTTTGTTGGTGATTTCTTTTGCAGTGTAAAAGCATTTTAATAAGATGAGATCCCAGTTGTTGACTATTTGAAGTATTTCCCATGCTGTGTGGGTTTTGTTCATGAACTCTTAGTGTACACCTATGTCTTCAAGATTTCTACCTACTTTTTTCCAGTAGATTTAGTGTTTCTGTTTCAATATTTAGGTCTTCAATCTATTTTGACTTTAATTTAGTGCATGATGATAGACATGGGTCTAATTTTAGTCTTGACATGTAGAAAACCAAATTTTCAACACCATTTATTAAGGAGGCTATCTTTCTTCCAGTGAACATGACTGGCTCCTTTTTCAAAGATAAGGTGGCTGAGTGTGTTTGTAGTTGTGTCTGCATCTTCTAATCTATTTCACGAGTCCTCAGGTCTGTTTTTTTTCCCATTCCATGCTGATTTTATCAGAGTTGCTTTGTAGTATAATTTTAAGTCATTGTGATGCTACTTGCTTGCCTTTGTTGTCCAGAATTGCTTTTGCTATTCTAGGTCTCTTCTGTTTCCAAATGAATTTTAGGAATGTTTTCTCTAGTTCTGTGAGGTATGCCAATGGTATTTTGGTTGCAATTGTATTGTATCTGTATCATAATTTTGGGAGCAGAGCCATTTTCACTATACTGGTTCTTCTTAGCCATAAACAAGGAATATCTTTCCATTTTCTGATAACCTCTTCAATCTTTTTTTAGAGTATTGTAATTTTTAATATATAGCTCTTTTATTTATTTTATTTTGTTAGGTTGATTCCTAAGTATTTCATTCTCTTTCAGTGTATTTGTTGTTTGTGTATAGGAATGCTATTGATCTTTGAGTGTTGACGTTACATCCAGCTACACAACTGAATTTGGTGATTAAATCTAGAAGTGTTTTGGTCGAGTTTTTGGGGTCTTCTATGTAATGTATTGGATTGTACACCATAAATAAGTGGAATTTATCCCAGGAATGCAGGGATGTTTCAACATATGCAAATCAATAAATATATACATCATATCAACAGAGTCAAAGACAAAAATTACATGATCATCTTAATAGATGCAGGAAAAGCTTTTGACAAGGTCCAATACCCAGAACACTGGAATAGATGATCTTCAATTCAATCTGATAAAAGCCATCTATGAAAATTCAACAGCCAACATCATGCTAAATGGACAAGAAGTGAAAGCTTTCACTTTAAAATCAGGATTAAGACAAGAA
Source organism: Dasyprocta punctata (assembly GCA_004363535.1). Lineage (NCBI taxonomy): Eukaryota > Metazoa > Chordata > Mammalia > Rodentia > Dasyproctidae > Dasyprocta > Dasyprocta punctata. The sequence goes on along the minus strand of RJWM01003081.1, from coordinate 102,959 downwards.
TGTCCTCTGTATTCACTCCTATTCAATATAGTTCTGGAAACATTAACCAGAGCAATCAGACAAGAGAGAGAAATAAAAGGAGTAAGGATAGGAAAGGAAGAAGTTAAATTATCACTATTTGCAGATGACAGGGTGACTCACCTTAGACATGTGGTGACTTCAGGATGTACTGATGCAGAAGGCCATCTGGACCCCGACCCCTCTGCAGTGGGCTCAACAGTGCTCCCCTCCCTGCAGCTAGGGTGGGAGATTAGGGCACGGGGGCTTCTCTCCTGACCAACTCTGTCCTCAGTTTCCCTACTTCAGATACTGAGAGCTGAGGGGCCATAGCCACTTCTATGCTTTGTATATTTATAGACTGTAGGGGCAGGAGGGACTCTGAAACAGGGGTCTGAATTAAATTTTTAAATTCTTTTTGTTTTTGTAATCTCTTTTCATTTTATTTCATTGGTATATATTTGACATATATAATAATTACTTTCATTTGGGGGAATTAGTATATATTATGTGTATATCTGTATTTATATCTGTATCTATATCATATCTTGATTTTCAATCTCCTTTCCCATCTCCAAAAAGTCTCCCTCCCTCTTTCTTACCTTCTCTCCTTTATTTTACTCTTTATTTATAGTTTAGGTTTCTCATATAAGAGAAATCATGCAGTATTCAATCTCCTGTATCTGACTTATTTCCCTTAACACTGCAGGCTGAAGATCCATCTGTTTTCTGGTGAATAACATGGTTTCATTCTTCTTTGTGTATTTGGGTCACATATATTTTATCCATTCTTTGTTCAATGGGCATCAAGCTGTTTCCATAGCTTAGCTATTGTTCACTGTGTTGTATAAGCAGGGATATACAGGTTATTACCATGGCATGATGACTTCACCTCTTTGGGAATGTGTCCAGCAGGGCTACAGAAACAGCTGAATTCTTACCACTTCCTTGGACCAACCATGGTCTGAACCTCACTGTTGCTGGCTAAGACACAGGCATGGGCTCTCCATCTGCAGGTGTGAGAGGGCACTAGGGCTTTGCAGGTCCATCAGCTTCTCACGGAGGCAGGCAGAGGCAATTTGTCCAGGGGACACAGCTTGAAAACAAGGAGCAGCATTGTCACTTGAGAATTTTGTGACAGTCATTGTTTAGGCCAATTTTGTTTGTTTATTATGTCTTGAATGAACCAGAAGTGGCCACAGTTAATTAGTTCTGAGACCAGTTCTTAAACTTACGAACTTCTCCTCCATACCTGACTTGCCTCTTTACTCTGCGACCTTACCTGCACAATAAAAACGCAAATCTCACCTTATCTCTGCAGGCCAGAAAGTGTGGGTGAGACTCTGATTAAACTATAAACAGCCAGATTCCATCAATATCACTGAGGTGCTGGCTGCTAAATGCCAGAGTCTTGTGAAACTGGTCCTGGGGTAGATACAGTATGAATTAGGTGGGAGAATGGTGTGAAGAGAACACAAAATTCAACTCTGCTCACTTCCAATGATAGTGATAGAAGATATTAGTTAATATTAGAGGGGAAAGAACTAAAGGAAAAATACATTTAAATAAATCAGTTGGATATACATTTTTCCTCCAACCCAAAATTATTCCCTGAATGGGAATTAGGTAACATTTAAAATTGTATTAATTACTAGGGCATGGAGGTGCATGCCTGTTATTCCAACACTCTGGGAGGCTGAGGCAGGAGGATTGACAGTTGGAGCCCAACCTAGGCAACTTAGAGTTTAGCAAGAATTGGTCTCCAACTTAAAGAGGGCTGGGGTTGTTGCTCATTGCAAAGGTTCTGGATACAATTCCCAGCATTGCCCAGAAGAAAGAAGGAAAGAAAAAGGATGGAAGGAAGGAAGGAAGGAAGGAAGGAAAGAAAGAAAGAAAGAAAGAAAGAAAGAAAGAAAGAAAGAAAGAAAGAAAGAAAGAGGAAAAGTGAGGGAGACAAATTTAAGTAGTGAACCTTCATTAGATGACTCTTCTTTCTAAGACGATGAGAAGGAGAGTCATGGCACAATGAAGCAGACCTCTGAGCCGGGCGAATCTTCACGTGGTGTTTCCTCCAATTGGTCAGAGTGCTGTCAGCCCTTGGCCTTTGCTAGGCCTTTCATGACTCAGAACTTCACGATGCTCTCTGTTGACAGGTGACAATGTTTGTTAAAGTGGCTGACCACAGCACTAATTATTGAGTAGTATTTGATAGGCGTGCTTTTATTCTGTGACCTTAGAAGGGTGACATCACTTCTGAAGGGTTAAAGTGCATGACATGAAACATATAGGGGGTCAATGGAATATCTGGGCACTAATTATATTTATAGATGTGGAAGCAACTGCGGAACTTCATAAATATTTGGAATTATGTATATCCCCTCCAAGTTCAGTTTTTATGCTATTATGATTTATGCTATTCCCATTTTCTCACTAAAATATTTTCTCACTTCATTCTAAAGAACTCTTTGCAGACTGACTCAGTCATAAATATGGTGCTCATCTTCCTTAATTTATCACTTCTGATCTGTGCACTCCTCGTGTGTCTTGCTGGCATGGAGCAGTGGAAGGTCACAGCCGAGTCCGAGCATCTCAGACACAGGACCTTGCAGATGCCTGACCCACGACCCTGCCCTCATTTAGCCAGATCCAGACTCGCACTTCAGGCAGATCTGCCAGCATTTGCCACTTGTCCTCTTCTGCATCTCTGCCCTGAATAAAAGCTGAGGTCATTCCCTCAACCTCTTCCTTGTGCTACAGCTTTGGCAAAATTTTCCATGGGAGACAAAAGCATCTCTTTGCACGTGTTGACACGACAGTGTTGACAGGTGCCTACTTCTATGGCTTGGATGTCCCCTCCCCAAGTGCTTGATAAAATGAGGTGCTACTGTGAGGTATTAAAAGGGTGGAAATTTAATCTGACTCTTATCTTTGGAAGAGAGGAGGGATGTCCCTGCTATACGGGATGATGCTGGGCCCTCTCCTGCAAGAGTGACCTTTGTCACACAAAGCTGCCCTCTCCGGGCCTTCCCAGTCACGAGAGCCAGGGCCAAAAAACCTTTACTCTTACTCCTTACAACCGACTTAGCCTGGAGTGTTCAGCAATAGGAAAAGGAGTAAGACACCTACCTTTCCATTTTTTTCCTGTGATTTGTAGAATACATCATATCCTGAGATGAACTCACAGAGGAGAGTAGAGGTAACAGCAAAGAGAAATGGATGGGATAGAAAGGTTTAATGAGAAAAACAAGGGACTCTAGGGAAATACAGAAATTGCAAATGAAAAATCAGGGACCTGTAGACAATTAAATGTAAAAATCCTAGCCAACAATAACCTAAAGCAATTTTAAACAAAGAATAATCCAATTTAGTAATGATGCTCTTCTAATAGCATAAATTATGCTTCAATGTAGTATTTCAAAATTATAATTTAGTTTCAAAGCTTTCTAAAATTCAAAGCTTTCAAAAATTCAAAACTTCCAAAAATTTGGAGGATAAAACCTGAGTTGATTGCTCAGGTTGAGTTTATGCTTTGGATGCTACGAAGTAATGCAGCCAACAGTTTCCTTTGGAGAAATCCACTGAGGGAGGTATTAGTGGCTCAGGAAGCTGAATTCCACTGGGCACAGGACTGTGGCCCCTGTAATCTGTCTCACTTTCTAACTATCATTTAAGAAAGGGAAAAAGAAGAAGCAGGAAGCTCATTTAGAGCAAAAGAAAAAAAAAAGAGTGGGTGATTCAGTCATTTTCTCTCCAAATTTATCAATCTGTAGGCCTCCTGATGGGGAAGCCCCAGGAAGGAACCATTTGCGCAGAGACATTTATCGGGTTGGGCCCTGCAGCATGTGTAGGAGTTAATGAACATGCTACGAGGTAGGAATTAACTTCAGTAGTCCAGCCCAGAGCTCATTTTAGATAAGGAACCAAGTTCCATTAAGTGCAGGAAATGAAAAATAACAGAGAGTAGACACGATACTGTAACTTCTTCGGAAACTTGGGTGAATATACAAATTTAAATTGATTGATAGTCCAAGATGGAATTGGACTACAATTAATCAAAAGTTTCAAAGCAGAATGTAGAGTGTTTCAAAGAGGAAAGTCAGCAGGTTACTGATGCCGAACTTGGTTAACTTTTTGGATGGAATAGACAGATAACCCGAATGCAGGAAGGCGAATTTCACACATTTTGTTGGTCCAGAATCCTCCCCGAGACCTCTGCAGAACATTTAAGGATGGGGGAGAGGGAGAAGGGGAGGAAATAAGGATTAAAATGCAGTATGTATATGCATCAGCTCCCCATGATGAATGTCTTCACTATGTATTGTGGTCATGTACTAATAAAAAAGGAAATAAAAGAGAAAGGCTAGTAGTTTATAGATGTTTTCCTCTTGTTCTTCACAGTTTTAACAAATTTGTGTTTGTGTGTGTGTTTTTTCTTTCAAACAGGAAAATAGTTCTCAGTGATTATCTCACATAGCTAAATGACAGTGACCTTAACCTTTCAAACTATTCTTTATTTGACTGATTTATCTTTATTTTTCAAACTCAGTAGTTTGGATAATTATGTCATGGATAACATCCTTGGGTGTTATGCATTGCTATTTTACAATGAAGATAATTTGTCCACATGGAGGTTTTTAATTAAATCATTTGAGATGTATTCACTGAGACATCACTGGAACCTGGACATCAATTCCTGTCCATCAGCTGCATTTAACATTGGGGTTGTCGAAGGGGAGGGGCTGCTGGATGGGTTCCTGGAGACCCCTGCCCACTGCCAGACTCTGCAGGTGCACATCTCTGCTTGAGAGAGATGAAGGGAAGTGGGTTAGAGGAACTAGACTTCAATTACTGTCAGTGTTGGCAACATGATATGAGCTGTGGGAAGGCATCTGCAGAAGGATTTCATAGGACTAAATGCCCACGAGTAGGATTAATATGTCAAAGATTAACACACTTCTTTTTGCTCTTGAAACGTACTACCATTGTGTTCTCCACGATTGTACCAATTAACAATGTTACTGAGAAGGAATTAGTGTGATTCTGTGTGTCTCAGTTTGGATTAAATCCTAACATCTATTTAGATTTATGTTAATTTAATAGATGTAAAATTGAATTTCATTGTTGCTTAAATTTCTCTGCTTTAATTACAAATGTTCTTGGACATTTTCCATGTGTTTCTTTATTGTTTCTATTTTCTAATTTCTAGTAGTCCCTCTCATAATAATTACTCATCTTCTATTAGAGTTTTGATAATTTTCTTGCAATTTTGGAACTATTGATGCTTTTGTAAAAAATATATGAAATGCAAAAACAAATATGTACAAGGAAACCATATAGAAAAGTGTGGTGTTATCATTAGGCAAAGGTCTAATAATGATATTGAGAGGGCCCAAGAACAAAGGGACATTGTTTTTGCTCCAGTTAGTTATCATCTAAGGTATACTATCGGGGACTGGGAAAGAAAAACTCAGATGTCCCATAACCTAGGTAATCACTATTAACAGTGACAACTTGTATAACAAATCTTGCAAATCACTGTCTAATCTACTTTTAAGTCCATTAAATGGAGTGTCTTGGTTACTTTCTCTCCTTACTGAGACAAAACACTTGACACCCAAAATTAGGGAAGGAAAGTTTTATTTAGCTTACAGGTTTTGGAGGTTTCAGTCCATAGTCAGCTGGCTCCAACGCAGGGTGGCACATGGCACAAGGACAACTCTCCAAGGCAGAAGAGAGCAAAAGCAGCCAGAGCAAAAGGAGGAAGGGAAAACCTATTTTCCTCCTTTATATTGTACACAGGCCATCCCACTCCAGGGTGGGTGTAGCATTCACAAAATCACTGTGCCCATCTCTTGCACAGCATTATGATATTTACAAACTAAGGATCCTGGCTTGTTACTGAGCCTCTTAGTTAAATTTCTAAACTTCTCAAATTGACACAACATATCAACCTTAACAATCCATCCCTTGTCAACTTGGCAAGCAGACACATTTCTTTAAGGGAAGCTCTAGATACAAGACATGCTTATTCTTAACATTTTGCAACTTGAACATTATAACACAGTTTAACAATCCTTAAGAATCAGTCTTAAGGGCCCCGGACTTAGCTCAGTGGCTGAAGTGCTTGCCTGGTAAGCACAAGGTCATGAGTTTGGTCCCTGGTACAAAAAAACAAAAACAAAAAAATCAAAAAAACAAACGAACAGCATTGTCTATCAACATTATATTACATTAGAAACAACATATTGTCCTTGAACCCCCAAAGACTCATGCACATCCATTTATGTAAAAGGCATTTAGTACATCTGCAAAAGTTGGTCAGAGTCATAACAGTTTCAGCACTGCTAAAATGTTCAAGTTCCAAGTCTCCTCCAAGATGGAAGGCAAACTTTTAGCTGCATACCCCTGTACAAATGAAAACAAAGTTAAACACTTCCAACATGCAATGGCACATGATAAACATTTTCATTCCAAAAGTTGCAAACAAGAGGGTACAAAGGATTGGGACCAAAATAAGTCAAAAATCCAGCAGGGCAAGTGTTAATTCCTATAGTTGCTTGTCCAACATCTGAAGTAATCTGTGGCAAATTGTGAGCTCCAAAGGGCTTGTGTGGTTCCACCCATACCGCACTTCTGGTGGTTTTAGTTACCACCGCTTCTCTCTTGGGCTTTCTCTGCTCAATCTTTTCAGCTTTCCTTAGATGATCCATGCTCCTGGATTTTTTAAACTTTTGGGTTCTCCATTGCCCCGTTGGCTTCACACTCACAGCTTCATACACTGCCCTCTCAGCGGCACACTGCTTGGCTCCCCAGGCCTTCTGAAATCAAGATGGAAGCCTTTTTAATCTCAGAAACCTTACATTCTGTATGCACCTAAAATAGCACCACATGGATGCTACCAAGGTCTGCTGCCCACTGGAGCAGTAGCCAGGCTTTCTGCTCTCTTGGCTGAGGGGCTGAGTGCCTGGATTGCTGAGCACTCTGAACCTGATTCTGAGGAAAGAATTCTCTATGTCACTACCATTCTGGAGCCATTCTGGAACATGGTGCTGAGTGGTTTTCTCCTCCAAGCAAAGTCTTTCACTCTTGCAGTTTTGAGGCTGCAAAAGTTTGAGATTTGCCACATTCTGTGATGCCTTCTGGGCATCTTTTCCTGTCTCTTTTTCCTTCTCAGCAATGGAGATCTCAGCTCTGTCTTTACAGCCCACAGCTTTACTGGAGCTTTCTTTCTGGCCAAACTCACAATGTTTTAAATCATCCTGCTGGACTCTTTGCTCTTGATTCACAACATAAATCTGGCTAAAAGCCCCCAACAATAGCCACACTGTGACTTCAACATTCGACTGTCTTGAAATTTCTTTTGCCAGATTAATCATCCACTCTCCTTAACCTTGGTCTCAGACAAAGTCTCTGAACATGAGCAAAATGCAGACAAACTTTCTGCCAAACCATAACATACATCATTTGGACTCCAACAACTAATACAATCCTTCTTCCCAGCAGAAACCTCCCAAGCCTGTACTGTACCAGCAGGATTTCTATCTGCTTTCTGGTCTGCTGAGCTCTGACTGGAATCTCCCATACAAAACAGCTTAAGGTTTTCCAGCTTCATACATTCAATTGATGTTCTGAACCCTTCCAACCTCTTCCCACAAGCCATTCCCAAAGGCTTTTGAACCACGTGATCAGTCACAGCAATGACCCCACTCCTCTGGTACCCAATTCTGTCTTGGTTACTTTCTCTTCTTGCTGGGACAAAACACCTGACACCCAAAATTAGGGAAGGAAAGGTTTATTTAGCTTAAGGTTTTTGGAGATTTCAGTCCATAATCAACTGGCTCCAAGACAGGGTGGCATGACAAAGGGGCAACACTTCGAGGTAGTAGCCAGAAAAAGCAGCCAGAACAAAAGGGTAAGGGAAAGCCTCTTTCCCTCTTTTATATTGTACACAGGCCACCCACCTCACCCCACCCGCTGCCTCCAGGGAGGGTGTATCATTCATAAAAATCTCTGTGCCCTCCTCTTGCACAACATGAAGATATTTACGAAGTAAGGATCCTGGCTCCCTGCTGAGTCTCTTAGTTAAAGTTCTAAACTTCTCAAGTTGACACAACGTATCAACCATAACATGGAGTCAGTCTTTTTCTGTGCCAAAGTCACATTTTCTGTTGTAAAATTTATCAAAACCACTTAAAAGTGGCTTTGGTGAGATTGGAAATGGCTTAAATTCTGGGGAATGGTTGCACAGTACTGATCCTCTTGGGTGAGACGTGGTTGTTTGACTGAGGAAATGTGTCCAGGAAAGGCATCATCACACTGAAGCTGCAGCACAAGGATGTGTATGCTTTACTCTCTCTGGGTGCTGGGAGTGGCTGCATGGGGTGTGCTTTTTCAGTCTAGACCTTCAGATAAGAGCAGAGCAACATCCCTACTGTCCTGGGTACACACCACAAGGGCCAGAGAGCCATGTTCTGCTTCCACAAGTCACTGAAACTTGAAGGGTCATTTATCAGCACTGTGTAGCAGCATCCCAGCTGCCGGACAGGGCCATGTTCCTTCCAAAAGGAATTTCACAATTCCTATCAGGTTCCTTTTTGTGACTGTGCATGTGTGTTGCTGTAGTGAACAGCACATGCTGTTTGTGTCTGCTTTGTTGCTCTCCACCGTTTATTCAATGGTAGATGATTTTTCTTATATTTTTAATGTTTTAATCAAACATATGTACTCAGGTTAACATTTCTTTGTTTTTCCCTTCTTGAAGAGATTCCATGAACAGGGGCCCACTCTGACCTGTATTCTAAAGATTTCCCAAAGTAAAGCCTTTGGTCCACATCCTCGTTTAAGTCAATGAACCTTCCCACAAAAATTAATTCTATATCCTGTCTTGGAGTCTCATCTGTTCTCCTCTCCAAATACTTTCGAAACATGTTGCCATCTCTCTGTCTGCACTGTGTCTACCCTCTTTCCATCCTTTATAGTTAAACAATCAAACAGCTATGGTTATCTCAGCAGTTGCTAAAACTTTTCCATCCTTACTGAATCATTTTTCTATGATTTGTTTTTGATAGCTTTTAGGATTTCTCTATGGTTTCTTATTGCTTCTAGGATAAAGTCATGAAGTTGTATTCTGAAATAATTGACAACAGCATTTCAGGCGCATGATTACATTACTTATCATTTGCTGTCCAGTGGTCTTTATTTTTTGAACATTATAAAACAGGGCAGGGAAATACCCACAATACTGTACTATCTCTTTGAGGATGTGACCTAGTCTGATAAACTCAATAAATAAATTGGGATTTCTCATGGCTCCCATTTCAATGCAACCCTGGGCTAAGTAGTGTGGAATGATCCAATGTCTCATGGGCTACTACCTGAAGTCCTAATCCACAAGAAATTGTGAACTGCCATGTGACTTAAAACTCCAGCTGCCTTGCTGTGTGTGTTTCAGGAGTTACTAACTACTGTCACTGTCTCTGTGCAAACAGATCAGGTGGTTGTCCCCCTCCTCCTGGGAAAACAAGGACATGAATGTCCATCTGAGGAGTTGGTCACAATATGATATGTATGTTTCCCCATGACATGTTAATGTCTGGTTAATGGCATGGCTTTTCCTCAGCCACTCTACATTTTATGCAGCAACAGCAGTGCTGCTTAAACTCAGTGGTTTTTGCTCATTTGTCTTTGTGTTGTGCCTTTACTAGTGGTTTAATTGCCACTTCAAAGGTTATTCCTCCCCTTCCATACATGGTGGGCCCCTCCTTATCCAGGAGCACTTGGTTCCAATGCAGGTTACAGATGCCAGCACACCCATGTCTACCCCTGGAGCACGATCATCTATCTGCTCTTCTGTACTCACCATGCACTGAATATTTCTGTTACAAGGATCACAAAGTGCTCACTCATATATTTTCTTCTCCAACTAGATTGTGAAATCGTTTAAGAAAAATGTCTTCTCATCTTGTCCAAATAGATACTTAGTGAATGTTTGCTATTTGAAAGAAAAACGAAGGTAAAATATACCAATAAGTGTCTGTGGTTCTTTATATTGAAAAACTCACAGGAAAACCACCTCTACTTTATTAAAATACTTTAATAATAGGTACCAAAAAAAGCATGGTGGTAGATGCTTGTAATCTTTGCACTCTAGGTGGCTGAGGCTGGAGGGTCACAAGTTAAAACCCAACTTGGGTGAGACACTGTTACAGAATAAAATATAAAAAGGGCTGAGGATGCAGCTCAGCAGTTAAGGAGCTCTAACCACTGAGTTCCAGTAGTCAGTGGGAAGGGCTCTGGGTTCAATCTCAAGTACACACATGTACACAAAAATCTACCAGGCTCATATATAATATAATAATTAAAGCATGTTATTCTAATAAAAACAGAGGTGTTCCACAGGAAGTTCCATCTATTGCTTATCTTTTGACTTTTATTAGGAAACACTTTAAGTATACAGAAAAATAGAAATTATAATAAAGATTGTATTCATATGTACATATAATAATTGATAACTTTTTCATAAAGTATGTATTTGCTTTTTCTGAAACATTTTCAAAATAAATTCTAGCACATGTCTTTATTCATTGAATTGTTTAGGTTCTATTGTTTCATATTGTTTTTGAGTTCTTCAATGTGCTTGCTTTTTTTCTAGTTGTGCTGGTAAGAAAAAGAAAAGGAAGCTCCTTTTATAGTTGGTATTTGTTTACTCCTTTCAGTTCTGTCAGTTTTGCTTTGTGTATTTTGAAATTCTTGTTTGGTTCATAATCTTTTCAGATTGTTATATTTTCTTTGGTTACCAGGCTTGTTTTCTTTAAATTATCTCCCCATTGTGCCTGGTAAATTTGTTCTCTGTAGCCTACTTTACCTGAATGTATATAGTTACCTCTCATTTTTCTTTGAGTAATATCTACCAGGTATATCTCTTTCTATGTTTTCAACTTGTCACAACTGCTATATTTGAAGTCAGCTTCTTGTAGGAAGCATACAGTTGGGTCATGTTTTATAACCTATTCTGCTAGTCTTTGCTTTAGCTTGTATATTTAGACTACTTATCTTTAATGTAATTATTGATATGTTACAGTGTAAGCTTTCCATTTTATCTTTTATTTTCTATTTTTCTTTGTTTCCTGTCTCCGTCTCTCTGTCTCTGTCTCCTCTCTCTCTGTCTTAGTTACTTGTCACTCATTGCTGAGACAAAATACCTGACGCTCAAAATTAGGGAAGGAAAGGTTTATTTCTTACAGTTTCTTGGAAGTTTCAGTCCTTACTTAGTTGGCTCCAAGGTAGCATGGTGTGGCGGGGCTGCCGTTCATGGCAGCTGCAAGCAGCAAGCACTGGCGAGAGAGTGAGTGGAGGTGCAAGAGGAAACCCCGCCTCATTTACAGTGTATGTAGGCTCCACCGCTGGGCAGGTACAGCACTCACATTGCCAATCCCAGTGCTAGACAACAAACTGAACACAAGCAAGTGCTGGACTTAGCCCCATCAAAAGTATATGAGGACTTGGGGGGGTATAGCATACCCCATACACACACTCTCTCTCTCTCTCTCAGGTGGGCTTAAAACCAATCTTTTTCTTTTTTTCCCATAAATCACTTGATCACTGTGCAGATTTTTATTTTTCCACATAATTAGCAAGTAAATATTTTTGTACAGTATTTTTAGTGGTTGCTTGCTATAGGTATAAAATTATGTGCACATAATTGATCACACTCTACAATATCATAATTTTATCAGTTTGGGTGTGGTATAGAAGTCTTTCCTCCATTTATAGCCCTTTATTCTTTCTCAAGGAAAGCTTATTGTAATTACTGATAGTTTTTGAATCTTCTTTCCTGATTTCCAAGACTCCTCCTATTTTCATCTCTTGTCTGTTTAAGGGTCTTATTTTAGGTATATTTTTTAAGGTTAGCTCTGCTGGTGACCAGTTTTTGTGTGTTTTTCATTTATTTTGTTTTGTTCTTTTCTTCATCTATGAATGCCTTATTTACCTTACATCCCTAAATGACATATTTTCCTGGTGATAAATTCTTTTCTTGCAGCACTTGAAAATATTATGGACCTCTGGACCCCATGTTTTTGTTTAAGGAATCCATGATCACTTGAATCATTTTTACCTATAAGCACTCTATGGCTCCTTACCTCTACAAAGATTTTCTTTGTTTTTAGTTTTAAAGATTTTAATTATTGTCTATCTTGATAATCTCTGCGTTTATGTTGTTTGGCGTTCATAGATTTCTTGAAACTGTAGATTTATGGTTTATGCCAAATTTGCAAGTTTTCAACCATTACATCTTTGAATACTTTCTAAGCCTCACCACTTTTTTCTCTTCTTTTAAAACTCTAATAACACAAATGTTAAGTCTTCTATAACATCTTGCGGCAGCCCATTTTATCCTGTATTGTGTCGTAGAGTCCCAGAACTTCTTAGACTTTCTTCATGTTTATTTTCCTTTAGAATGTATTCCTTTTGTTTTTCAGATTGAGCAACCACAATTATTCTATTCTATTCTATTCTATTCTATTCTATTCTATTCTATTCTATTCTATTCTGCTCTATTCTGTACTGATTTTTGCCTCTATCTACTGCAGTCTGGTATGGAGTCCATATATCGGAGTACTAAAAAATTATTGCCCTTTTAGTTCTAAAATTTTCATTTTTATACATTCTATTTCTTTCTGAGATTTCATATTTTTAAACTTTGACTATGCTTGTAATTGTTTATTAAAGCATATTTAAAATGCTTCTGCATAAAACTTGGCCAGATACTTCAAATATCTATCATATTGGTGTTAGCATACATTAGCTACATTTTCATTCAATTTGAGGTCTTCTATTTCCTGGCAAAAGAAGCAAACTCTCCCTCTCTCCCTCCCTCTCCCTCTCTCCCTCTCTCTCTCTCTCTCTCTCTCTCTCTCTCCCTCTCTCTCTTTCTCCCTCTTTCTCTCTGGATTGAATCCAAGAGCTTTGCACTGAGCTATATTCCTAACTCTTTTTATTTTAAGACAGGGTCTTGCTAAATTGCTCAGGCTGAGGTTAAATTTATGACCCTCTTGCTTTAACCTCCTAGAGTGCTGCAATTACAAGGATGCACCACTATGCCCAATAAGATAGTTAATTTTGTACTGAAACTTATGCATTTTCATGTTAAGTAGCAAGACTCCTAATCTTACTTAAATTTCTTTTTGAGATAGTTATCATTTGTACTTCAGAAGATGAGGGCAGTCCCTCATTAATGCCATATGGATAGAAGTTCAGGTTTTCTACTGAGCTTTCACTGATGCTTAAGTGAAACCTTACCATGGCTGAATAGGAACTGCACTTTCCCAGTGGTCCCACTCACACTGTGCTGGGGGATGACGGTGGTTGTTGACTAACATTCTCAGGTCGAGAGGCCTTGGCAGCAGGTGGGGCTGAAAACCTTGTCTCCCTAATGGTCCCTTTCTGCCTCCCCAGGGAATGGCATCTGGATCTTCACTGCAGCTTCAATCGGGAAAGTCTGGCCTCAGCTCTACCTTTATAACAAGATGGGTATGGGACAGGACAGAGCAGCAATTTCCTCCTATGGTCTCCGTGTTATTATGTGACATTTTCTACTGGGCTGTCCTTTCCTGCTCCTTTCCCTGGAGAGAACAGGTTGTTTGTTGGAAGTTTGTTTTTGTCCCCTGGGATTTTTGGTTTAGAAACTTCTTTTGCTGTAAGTTCAGGATACGAGGCACCAAGGAGACCTGGGAAACTGTTCCCATGTCTTTGTTGGGATCCTGAGACCCACTGTCAGCCTGTTTTCTGTGCTGTACCTTTTATGATCTTCCAATGTGTGTTTTGACATAGTGTCAAGGGGTTGTAGCAGTAGCAGAAGTTAGATGATTTGAACTTTAGCTGTGTAGGAGAAATGCCTGCTCCTTATCTCTGCAAACAAAAGTTGCTTTCATTTAGTTTTAATCTAAAGAAGAAATTTTTTGCTCTGGGTTCTGATGAAAGAACCCAGAGGCCAGCCCGAAGAAGCCTGGGAAATGAGGGTTCCCAAACGATGACTGTGCTTGGTGGAAATATAACTGAAAAGCTATCTCCACATGGTATCAGTGTGCTTACCCCCAACTCTAAAACTGTATTCCTAAGGCAGAAAGACTCACACACAAATCAAGATGAGTTTGACATTACTAAAGATCACTATTTCACAGCCTCCTTTTTTTGAAAATTGAAAATTTAAAGAATTGAGTATGAAATTGTTTCTCTAAAATAACTTCTCAAGGTAAGCCATAAGAGTCCATTTCTTGAGCAGAAGCTCTTTAACTATATATAAAGGAATTATAATCGAACTGGATCATAACTATTTGTAAACCCTAATATAATAATTGATTCAAACAGTCATCATCAACAGATGACATAATCATGTAAAGTTTGTCATTAAATGAAATCTTTTTTTTTTTTTTTTTTTTTTTTTTTGCGGCACCGGGGATTGAACTCACAACCTCGCGCCTGCCAGGGCAGGCGCTTAAAGCACTGAGCCAAACTCTTGGCCCTGGTTTTTTGAGGCAGGATCGCACTATGTAGCTCAGGCTGGTCTTACACTCGAGTTGTAGCCCAAGCCGGCCTCGAATGAAATCTTATTGTGTGAAATTATTGCATGTATTACTTGCTGAGGTGAAGGACATACTGGCTTTTCAATGGACATGCCTTACCAGTCACTGGTATAAACAAAGATGTCTCCTGTTCCTATAGGTGTCTCCTGATGAGATGTAAATGAAATGTTTAGCACCTCCTGTGAAGGTTTCCTTCTGAACTACATAACCTGACCTAGTCAAGCCTTCAGATTTATCTTTCAGTGTACATTGTGTATGTGCATGCAGAGAAAAGCTAAATAACATTAAGACCCAATCAGAAAATTTCAGAAGGTGGGTCATTCAGTAACACAATTAGGTGGTCTTTCCAGCAGGTCCATATCTGGGGTGAGAGGAAGTTTGTGAGCTACATGAGCTCATTATAGTCCAGTTAAGCTCTTTCAGTGTCTTTTAAGTAGTGACTTTGAGTGGAGTGATCTATCCTCAGGGATAACACCCAGAGGCCCTAAGAAACATTCTGCAGCACTGGTCGGAGCAAGGGAGCCAGGGGAAGTCAAGAAAGGATTGCAGCTCACTTCAGAATCTAAAACAAACACAAATTGGTGAATCACACAGACAAATTTTCAAAGAAATCCTTCAGTACCTCTTTTTATGCCTATCTTGCATAAGATGTCCTGGAGAGACAAATAAGATGCTACAGATTCCAAAGAGATTCACTGTTGTCCTTTGCTGGCTCAGAAGTGATTGATTTCACTGCCACGGAGCAGCAAGGCTGGACACAGACTGCTACCTTGATTTCAACCTGGCTCTGCCAAACGTTAGCTAGAACTTCTGGTGATTCGTTCACTCTCTCTGTGCCCAACTTCCTCATGGGTAAAGCAGAGATAAGGACAGTGCCTATGCCACAGGGCATTTTGAGAAATAATAAAATATGGAAAACAGCTAGAAAGACCTGCTAAGCCCATGACCATTTTAGTTACTGTTGCTGGAATCACAAGCCCCACAGCAGACAAGTTCCATTTCCCCTGCAAGCGGTGCCCCAAGGTTGAAACCTCCTGCACGGTGCGGCCTGGCATTAACTCTCCGTGAACATTCGACACCGCTTTGAGGTTAAGCTACACTTTGCTCCCTCTTTGAGCTGCCCTCATCTGGTAAATGATCATACTTTTGTTCATTTCTAAGGATTTTTTTACAATCTCTCTTAAAACATGCATGCCATGTGTTTGACATTACGGTCATCTCGCCTAGCTTGTCCAATGTGCCAGGAGTGATTGGATTTAATTGCTAACTCCTGTAATTCTTCCAACAACACCGTGAAGCTTCTTACTCTAGCTTGTCCCTTTGTAGTCAGCGAAGGTGTGGCACAAGACACTCTGTGACAATCTTGGAGTCACTGCGGGGCGTGGGTCTAGTCTGTCCTGGCCCCGGAGCAGAGCGCTGAGTTACACCGGGACCCCAGACGTGGAGAGAGTTGAGCACAGTCAGCAGTAGCCGGAGTAGCCTCCACCCCCACGACACACCTCTCTCTCCTTGGCAGGTTTGGCCCTTGTGTGCCAAAGGCCACGTCAGCTGGGCAGTCCTGCTTTAGCGCCCATCTGCTGTGATGGGCAGCAAATGTGAACTCAGAGTAAAACCTGGCACTCATTGGGCCTGGAAATGCAAAGCTGGACTCCTCCCTTTGGAGTCCTAAAGTTGGAATCCTAAGACGAGCACATTCCCACAGGCTTAGGTCCCAAAGGACACAATAAACAAAGCAACTGAATTTTATTGATGCATAACTACTGGCTGTTACTTTCTGCTGTTTCTAAGTCATGGATTCAGCATTTGGTGTGATGTTTGTTTTGGTGGCTGAGTAGTCTCATCAACTGCTTTTCATTTGTTAGAAATTCATCAGTCAAAACTCAAATGACAGGTAGGTAAAATGAATTCTTCTCATACACTTTATGGTCTAATTAGATGGATACTTTCAGATGTTTTAGAATCCAAGGACACTGAACTTTCTTACTGAGGAAGTAAATCAGTTGCACTGGAAACATCATTTGGATGTTTGATAAATTATGGGCTATTCTCACTTGACATATATACACATTAAAACACTGGAAAAAAGTTTAGTTCACTAATAAATTATAAGTCACTTGCTTGTCTTTAAATATTTCTATAAAAGCTACGTTAAATTTTTACTAGAGTTTGAATCCCTGTTTTGCACATATACATTGAGAATTGTTTGGACAATGAAATCACATTTATGAAGATAGTTCTGTAGGTGAACAATATTCACTGGAATAGCATGTTTGTAGTTGATTTATTGACTACAATCTCATTGGTTACTTAGTGGCCTTTAGACAATAACCTGGTTCTGAATGTTTCTTGAAAATAACTTATCTCACACTAGCTTCCTTCCTGATATAATGAGTGATTTGATGGGGCGAATTGTTTTTTTATCTGTAATCATCCATTGGTAATCGTGAGGGATTGGTTTCAAGATTTTTTTAACCATGCAATTTAATTGTGTAGTTACAGTCAATAACCACTTCTAATCAGCACATTTTTGCATAAAGAAAACTGGATACACTAATAAAAACAGCCGGCTATAAAAAATAGCTAGTGTTTTTATAGCCAAAAACTCATGAAAAAGAAATACACCTTTATGCAGAAATTTTATACACATGCAGCTTTAAAACTGATTGTAAACCAAAGGAAGACACATTGCAAACATCAGTTAATTTCACATTAATTGCATAATTTCTAAGATGATATAGTGTATTTGCCTAAGCTTATCTGTATGATAGTAAAAATTGTATACAACGGTAGTAGTGAAAGTTTATAACATGAATTTCTTGGGAAACATAGTGCACTTTTTACAGGCAACTGTGTAAAGCACATTTTCTATATTTACAACTTCTAAGACACTTCTTTTTTTACTGCTTTCAAGATTCTTGACAGATACCAAAACCTGTACATTTATAAGTCCCTTGTGTAAAATGACCCTCTATTTGCATATAAATACATATCCTCCTGTATACTCTGAATCATTTCTACATTGCTTGTAGTAGCTAATACAATGTATATGCTACGTGAATAGTTGTTACAATGTTAATTAATGAATAAAGTCAAGAAAAAAGCCCTATCAGTGTTCAGCAAACATGCACAACATCTTGCTGTGTATTTTGCATCCATGGTTGGCTGAATCCTCAGGAGCGTGATGCAGGACTGACTGTGTGTCACCACTCTCAGATTCTTACCCTTCCATCAGCTGACCTTACAGTCACATGCTACTCATCTGCAGTACACACGGGGTCCTGCAGGACCAGTGATCACTCACATTCACTGTGGAATGCCCACCACCTGTAGTAGTGTCTGACTGTGATGTGAGTTTTGCACGCATTTTGTTTGAATCAGTCTGTCAGTGGGTCCCTTGCACGTGGCTCAGTGCCATGGTCAGATTTGGTTGTGGGGGAGGGCTGTGTACACCAAGAGCCTGCTGATCCCTTATGACTTTCGTGGCTGTGGGCTGACTGCTCCTTATTAGTGAAAGGGGGAGAACAGTATTTTTCCATGCGAGTGTTGTGAATATCGAATTTATTACTAAGGGATAGAGTTTTGGAAAGTCTTAGGAAAACACTTAGAGTCTTAGGAAATTGTTGATACTAGCTACTATAATTATTTCCTTAGTGTTTTATAATTGTCAGAGAAATTTCCTTTTTTGTATTGCTAATATCTTTCAATGATTCTATGAGGCAGGAAGGCATTTAAAAAAAGACTAAGTGACACCTTAGATGTCCAAGTCTCTAGAGTAGTAGTGTTTCAAGTGAAACAAGAATTACTTCTCTGAAATGGTAGCTAGGCTGCTAGTTATCTTCTAGAACACCTTGTTTCTCTTGGCTCATTTTCCTTTGTTTTTTGGTGATTCCTTTGATAATTCAGGATCCCGAATTACCCAACCTTTCTGGATTTTTATAACCACATAAAAAACTTCTACTGCTCTGGGTGAGGATGGGAGTGAGGATGAGCAGGACTGTACGATTCAGGGATGACTAAGCACTTGTTTTTGCTCTACATTCTTTGCAACTTAGCTATTCCTCAAAACAGTGCCAAAAGTGAGATGCAGCTTTAATTCCTATTTTGCAGAGGAGGAAATTGAGGTGCAGAGTGGTCAACTAGATTCACAGCCTGCCAAACCCTGGCAGGCCTAACCTGGGCCATCACCATCTGAGCTTCTCATTACGAGTTTCTTGTGTCCATTGCTGCCAAGCTCGCTGCCCCTGAGAGTCAGCCACAGCCAGTGTACTCCCTGGTCCCATCCCTCTGTAGCAGAAACCTCTAATAACCTCAGTAGTGCTGAGATATCAGGGGGTGAAATACGTTAGTATGAGAGCATCCCAGATAGTGGTCTTCTGTTGATCAGAAAGGCTGCTCTGGAAGAGCGTCTTGTCCTGGAAAATCTTTGTCTTTATCAAAGGAAGGACACTCACTCTACCAGTGTCCATTTTCACAGAGGGAGGCATGTCTTTGGAGTAAAGGAGCAAGTCGTGATAAATCAAATGGTGTATAAGACCTAAGGTTTGTCCCATGACAAGAAAGACTCAGGCATCCTGAGAGACTCAGGCATCCCGAGAGACTCATTGGCATCGCCTTTATGAGCTATGAATCGTTTTAGGGCAAGTGCAGTAAAAGCCTTCTGAATAAATAGGACAAAACATGAAATCCCAAACACTGATTACTCCAAAGACATGCCTCCCTCTGTGAAAATGGAAAATCTGACCTTTTTCCCTTCCAAATTTCAGATGCATGAACTCTTTGAACCTAATGAAAAGAAACTTGAAATGTGCAAGAGGTTTCAGTTGACTGAATAACCTTGCGCTACAGCTCAGATGTATTGATTTACACTGCACTTTATTTTCAAATGTATTTAGGCTTCTGGTTTCCTTTGAGGCACTCCAGAGACTTCTCAATCTGTTCTCTTCTAATGGGCTTGGTCCAGCTTTTCCTCCAGTGAATATTCTGGTCCATCTGGCTGCCAGGCTAAAGAAATGGACCCCTGCGGTACTTTCCGTAGGAGCTTCTGGGCTTTGATGGCTTCTTCCCTGGAGGGCTGCAGCATTTAAGGACACTCTTGGAGGATGGAGCTGGCATCATGAGAAAAGGGTGGCAGGGAGCAGGTGGATGGAAGTAATGACGGGTTTCTATGGCATCCCGCACAATGGGCAAGGGAGAGTCAGAGCACTTCCTGTGCCCCATAAAGCAAGGGGAATGGGGCTTTTTACAATAAGCCTCCTGATTAGATGCAAGAGATTTGGAGGGAATGCAAAGAGTGAAGCTTTTCTGCTTCTCACCCCCTCAGGGTATTCTTCCTGATATAGAGATTCCCCAATTCTAGTGCAGGAATGGAGTCAGGAGCAGAGCTGGTGAAGTCCCTCGGTGCTCAGGATCAGGTCAGCTGATGGGGGTTTCCATCAAGCCATCCCCCAAGGGCCACCTGGCCACTCCATCATCTTGCCCAGTCCTTGGGTCACTGTGAGCAAAACTGAATACAGGTTGCCCCCCTCCTTGGGTGCAGGCCATGCGTTTTCTCATACTTGGGCATTGCTTGTGCATGAAACCAATTTGCTTCCTTCCTGCAGGGCTGTGACTTTTGAATAAAACATATCCCCTCCCTCCTCCTGTGCCCCACAAACAAACTTCCTCTCCTCATGCTCCGCGTGTCCTGTGAGATGGCATTGCCACCCTGCAACATCTGCTGCTATAGGGCAGCCTGTGGTCCCCAGAGATGCCTCAGTAGCGACTCCCTTTCCTGACTTTGTCTAGAACGCCAGGAATCTCTCACATCTTATTTATATTTCATAGAAGGTGAAGCCTAGAACGTCTTTGTGGTTTTTGTTGTAGATTTAAAAAAAAAATCTTCAGGTTCATGCTTGAAATCATCTGATCCAATTAGGTGATCCCAGATGAGAAAACTTGCCATCTTTGTGTGAGATGCCTGCCCGAGAGTGGTCATTTATTCTTGTAACTGAAGCATCAGTCAGAACCAGAAATTCTACAGCAACATGAGCTTATTGCCTTGCTCAATTCCCATATCCTCTTTTTTTCTCCAGATTGTGTGTCCTTTTTGGAAACCTCCCACCAAATGAAGAAAAGAACCTGGACACATTCTGTATTTCCCCTGCAGTCCTGCAATGATTCCCCCATGACTCAGTTGGCTGGGCTGGGGGATGTGTGTGACTTGTTCAGTGGCCTCTCAGTCCCAGGGCAGGTAGAGACCTGTGAAGTTTGTTTCTCTAGATTCCCCTGCTCTCCAGTCTCTACTTACCCTACAACTTCTTCTTGGCCCAAATTATTATACTTTCATATCAGCAATCCTAGAAAAAGTTCATTCACTTCACTCTGCATGCTACAGAAGTGTCAAGCAATGCATCTAGAGTAACCTTACAAATCCACATGTTCCATAATCCTTGGCATTTGTGGCTCAGGCACAGAGTATTGCTGAAGTGTTGTATGCTTGTCTATATCCCTGTGCAAATCGACTTTAGAAAAATATAAGAATGTGGTTATTGAATGAATGCTTTTTATTGGTACTAAATTCAAGTAAGAGGAGGCCATGTCTGAAATACACAGAGTTATGGTAAACAAAGGAATTGGTAAAGCTTTGCTCTTCTGCAAAGTGGGAATCAACGTAATGTTAGTCGTGTGCACATCTTCCGATGAGTAAATGATTTCCAGCCTGAGTTTCAGATGGCAGGGTTCCAAGTCGAGGCCAGGCCACTGGGGGCTACATCAGACCCTCATGGGACTGCAGGCTGCCCTAGCTTCCCAACTGAGCTCCCGACCTGGAGGGAGCAAGAGCTCGGGAATGCGAGGATGGGGCTCAGTCATGTGAGCAGTGTCCACACTGGTCCGCGCACACAGCACAGAGGCCGGTAGGGGTGTGTAGCTGGGAGAACACGGGACCTCAGATCCAGCCTCATGATCATTATAGTCTGGGTCTTGCACATGGCAGGAGCACTCCTGGGAACAGCCAGGTTCCTTGTTTGGCAGACTAATTCACTGTACTGCCCATCAGTGGAGGACTGCCACAGAACTCAGCTGTAAAGCTCCCTCACAAGTGAGGCATGCGTTGCATGTGTGTATTATGTGTTGGGTATGCATGTATGGAGTATGGTACATACTCACTGAGTGTAGCATGTACTTTGTTTCACATGTTGCAGGCATGTATGTGTGTTGTATTGTATGCATATGTCTGTTATTTGCATCCATACCATGTATTGTGTATGTCAGGTGTGTGTTGTGTGCAGTGTGTGTATGATTGTGATATGTTGCTGGGTATTCTATGTATGGTGCATGTTGTCTGCATGTGTTGTTGGCATTGTGTGACTTGCATATCCAAGAAGTCAAATCCTCAGACATGGGATGAAGCTAGTAGCTTTTGGGAATGATGTGAAAATCGAGCTTAGAGGGAGCAAATCAACCATAAAGATGGGTGGCATTGAGCAGGGGCCTGAAGACCAGGCTTCAGTCAGAATCTGCATGTGGCTCATCCATACAGCAAGTTGGATGGGAGATCCCAAGGGGGCCAAGGACACAGAAACTAAGAGTACTGAAGCTGCAGGGATGAGATTCTACAGTTGATTCTGGATTTGACAGATACTTACTAAGTGCCCATTACCTCTCTCAGTATCAGATGCTTGGCAAATCATCATTGTTGAATTTATACCCTCAAACTAAGTTTGTTAGAAAGCTAATACCACTTGTGGTGGATTAGTATTATATAATGGCACTCTTGTAACATTTAAATGAACTGAATCAGCATGGTTCTGAGCATGGAAGGCCCACTTGAGGATTGTTGCCAACAGCATAAAAGGAGAACTGGAGAGGAAGACATTGCCCTGTTGATTTTCCTGGAGATGTTTGTCACGCTGGCTTTCCTGATATGAACTCAGATCTTCTCATTATTGGAGGAGCTCGGGTCCTTGCTGTCACAGAGGATGGACGTGGTTCTTTTAAGGGGAGCTTTGGTCCTTATCTTCAACATTGTTTCCTGGCTCCCATGCAGATCCCTCAGCCTACTGGCACAGATCTTTCACCCTGCTGGCATAGACTTTCTAGCTTCCACCATGACTTTTGGGCCTTCGCAGTGCAGATACTTGATACAGACTTGCACAAGATGTTGTCATGGGGTCTAGGCCTTCAGCTGGATTCATGGAGGACGTTGTTATGGGGTGTAGTCCCTCAGCTGAATTCTTTAGTTCTCTAGTACATGGTCAGATCTCTTGTACTCTTCTGCACTTGACTTTTTGGATGAATATAATAAAATAATCCTATAAATTATGTATCCTGAATTAAATCTGTTCTGTGGAAAACCCTGACTACAGTACCATTCTTTCATTTTCTTTTCTTAAAATGCATCTCAGAGAGGTTAGAAAATACTCTTCAACATTATAGAACTGGGTAGAACTTTGCTTAAAAATCTATGATTTTTAAAATTTTTTCCACTACCCTACTTTACTTCAATGATAATGGTACCAAATGAAAGGAAAGAGAAAGAAAGTTATCTGGAAAAATAGCATCTTCTTTCAAATTTCTATTTTGGTTTCACCCACAAAGTTACAGCTTTAGAAGAAGAAATGGCTGTAATATGGTGCATTCAGATCAAGCATTCTAGAAAGCAGTCTCATTGTGATGATATTAATACACAGATAATGCCAGGATTGGTGTGGGGGGGTCTCTTTGCATTGAGATAGAGAGCATCTTGAAGCCTTAAATGAAGATAAATCTGCTTTGTGTTCAGCATTTCAGAAGCTGAGATGCAATACCATTTTTCATATTAAAAAGAAACAGATAATTAGAAGTGCTTACTTGAAATGCAATGATTTCTTTTTTCCTTTGTGCTGGCCTCGCCACAGCTGTGCCCATTATTGCCAAGTATTCCATCTGTTGTCATCCTTTGCAAGAGTTTTTTGGACCGAAATAGTGCTCACAGCCTCCTCCTTCAGTCTGAAATTGGTGTGGGTGCTCTCCAGGGTCCTGGAAGGGAACACTTTCAGGGACTCCGTATCTCTCCCTAAGGTGTCTGTATTCTGATGCTTATGCTTTTTGCAACTAAAATAGCTTCCATTTTACTTTCAAAAATGCATTAGTATATGTTTGAAGTGGGTAGTACTTCAATTAAATTCATCTTGGGGAATTTTATTCTTGTTTTTTAGCAGATCACAGTGATGTTCAGTTATCTATTGCTGGATTCATGTCTAGCTAGTCCATTTTGTAGTTAATATTCAAGATCTAAGGTTCTCATGAATCTCTCTTTCCTTTTCAAAATGAACACCAAGCCAGAACTATATTTACTGAGACTTATACCATATTTGGCTGCTCATCAGAGAGGCTAAAGAAGTAGGGAGTTGGCAAATACAAAAGAAAGAAAATCTCTCCCTTCTTATTCACCCAGAGGATGCCAATGTAGGAAGTCAAAATAAGCATTTGATTATAAAATCAAAGTTTTTCCTGCCAAGCAGTGCTTTGATTGGGGGAGCGGGTGATCCCTTTTGTTTTTGCACCTGCTTCCCTCGGGGACGGTGGTTGGAGGAATTAATTCAGAGTTCTCATAGCAGTAAAAAGGCCTGCAGTTCTTTCTGGATTAATCCGTAACATTTCAGTCCTCTGCCCAAAATGGTTGTTAAATATATTTGTATATATATCAAGTAAAGAAAGGAAATCTATGTTATTGAAATTATTTAAATTTATAAAAGATTGAGACAGTTATGATCTTTGTGATAGTTGTGGTTATTATTTAAGAGTTTTCTGTCGGTTGCAGAAACCTTGATGGTAAAATTTGCTACCGTTTTGTCCTATTATGTCATTTATTTTTTTATTTTAAAAAAGCAAAACAGAAAAAAGGTAGAAGTAATACAGAATTTTAAAAAAACAGTAAGAAAGCAATACTAGTCAATACATCACATATTGTTAGATTAGAAAGAGTTGTTCAAGTTAGGAGATCTAGGCATAAAAAATTATCAGACAGTCAAACAATGACAGCACAAACTATTCTTTCTGATGAACTAACAGATAATTAGTAGTATAGTTATCTGTCTTGCATGCTTATATATACATACAGTTATACGTGTGTATCTACAAACATGTAATCTTGTGTCATTTATTTTTAACTTTTCAAAGGCATAAATTAAGTAGGGTTTGGCAATGAGTAACACTGGAATTTTCCAAAAAAATTCTATTTTGTTTTGGAGAACTCTGATTTAAAGGAAACAGAATTTCAAGTGTTGATCGTCACCTTTCCCCACTCTACACTGCAAGCTTTCTATACATAAAATCTTTTCCTAATGTTTCTGTTTGCAGGGTCCCTTGCACACTGTGGTTCTTAGCAAATGGGCACTGGAGGAAAGATGTTTTCTTTTTGTTTTTCTTTGAATTTTAAACTTTATTTTATACACATATATGGTATTTATTGTAGTATATTAATATGATCACATATATTGAGTGATCTTTCATATACTTATTTGCTACCTGCATGATTTCTTTGTTTAGGAGTTTATTCAGATTTTTCAATTTTTTAGTTGAGTCATCTCTTCTCTTGTTTTATTTTTTAATTTTATTAGCACAGGCTTGTGATACATAATGATTGCATTCATGGTATGAGTTGGTACTTTTGCATAACACATCTTAATTCTTTTTATTTCCTTTTCCCCTCCCTTTGTCCCCTCTGCCTCCTTCTCCTGGTTCCTTTACCATTTGCAAATGATCCTACTTTAACAAGTGTCCACACAAATGCTCAGGTGGTGCAAGTGATCCAGGACATATCTAAATGAGTTTCACAACAGGAGGATTAGAAAAAGAAGTCCACTCTCAGATCATTATTGAAATACAAGAACAAGAACTGGCAATGCTCCTCATTCCAGTCCAGTGTCATGGTTATTCCTTGTGCTATTCTGTGAGTAGCACAAGACTGACCACTTCAGTTGGATCTCAGTTTCCAGGTGACTGGGTCATCTGTGCCACAGATCCAGCCACATGGAAGGATCAGCTAAGCTTTCTCTTCTCTGTTTGACCTTTAAGGAACAGAACAGGCAAAGATGTGCTCTTGTATTTGCACCTAATCCAATCAAGTGTGCCACAGGGAGGGGTCATGATGGAAAAAAGAAAAGAAGATCTTATCCGCATGTAAATTAGGAAGAGGGCAGGTTTCTGGGGGTGGGAACTTGCTGTGGACTAGGTGACCATCCAGGGAGCTCTGACCATAGCACTTTGATGAACTGCATGGTTCCCTGTGAGAGCCATAGTGCAAGGTACCAGTCAGTCAGCAGTTTGGTGTTACTTGAGGGAATAAAATGAGGACAGTAGGAAAGTGATTGCTGCTGTTCATGATGGGGTGACAGGACTGTGGACTTCGTAGGGAGCTCTGACCTTGTAGGGAGTCTTGTAATCAGCGGGTTGTGTCTGAGTGCCTGCACAATTGGAAAAGGCACCATAAAGTGTGCTGGTTTCAGCTGCAATGCAGAGAGGTCTGTGACCCATCACAGGTTTAGATGCAAGTGATCCTGAAATGTATTCTGTAGGGACAGGAGACGGGCACAGAGAGGCTTTGGAAAGCTGCACTGTGTCACAAGACCAGTGACAGCAGGACAGACCATGAACTAGGGCTTCCTTTACCATAAACAGGATCTCTGACTGAGGGTGTTATGGTTTAGACCTAAAAGGTTTCTCAAAGTCTCCTATGCCTGAAATGTGATTGGATCACAGGGTGTTATGGTTTAGACCTAAAAGGTTTCTCAAAGTCTCCTATCCCTGAAATGTGATTGGATCACAGGGCACTGTGCTTGTCAGTAGATCCTCATGACTGAGTTCATAGCTGAAAGTACTGTTAGAAGGTGGGGCCTGGCTGGAAATGGTCACTGGCTTGCAATCTGGAAGGGTGTGTTCTTGTCCCCCCAATTTATAGGTTCAAGGTTGCAAAATTAATAACTCCTTTGAAATAATATGCTGTCAGAGAATATCCATAGGGCACCCATCTCATTCAGGGTTGATTAGGGAAGTGTTTCTCTGAGTTTAGAAAAGTACTCAAGGAATTCTGCAGCCATGGTGCAAAGGGGCCAGTCTATTGCTAAAGCTAGAGGCAGAACTTCACATCATCCATGTGGTGCTGAATTTTAGGAATGCAGCATTTAAGAGTTATGGAGTCATAGAAACTTCCAAACAGATTTTAGGAGAAGGCATAGAAGGCCAGGGAAAAATTACAGCATGGTCAATACCCTTGTCAACAGTACCTGAGAGGTCAATGAATAAAGCTGCAAGTGAAGCCTAAGGTTCACTGGAAGCCTCAGAAGGTCAAAGATTCCAGAGACATGGGAATGTCTTCCAAGGAAAACTTCAGCCCAAGAGCGGAGCCACCATAACAGACAGAATGTGTGGGCTGTAGCCAGCAAATCCCAGCCCTCTGGACCTCACATCTCATTACCATGTGCCCCATGTGCTGACTATGGAGCAACAGGACTTAGCACTTACTCTGCTGATCGTCAGTCTTTCTTTCATCCAATTCCTTTGCTCCATTCTTTCTTTTTGTTTTAAACCCTGAACCATTGCTTACTGGGATTCCATCACTTTAAACAAAATTGCAGGGTCTCACAGTTAAGAGTTTGCCTTGAATCTTGGAAGAGACTTTGGATTTCAGCAATGCTGAAACTGTTAAGATTTTGATGACTATTAGAGATGGACTAAATGCATTTTGCATAATCAGATGCACATGGGTCACTCAAGGGCCAGCAGAATAATGTTATAGTTTAGGACTAAGGTGTCCCCCAAGTCTCATGTATTCAGAGGTGTGTTTTATTGAAGGTAGTTGGATCATGGTGGACTTATTCATTGATGAGTTCAGAGCTAAATGTGCTGTTAGGAAGTGGAGGCTGGTTGGAGGAGGTGAGACACTAGGGGTGTGCCTCCCCAGCTTCTCACTTCTTTAGCTTCCTGGCTGTCATAGGTTGAAGAGCTTTATTTTGCCATGGACTTTCATTGTGCCATTTATGACTTCCATCCAGACTACCAGCCGGACTGAATACCCTTTGATCCACATTAAACCTCCCCTCCTAAAGTTGTGTGTGTTTGGTATTTTGCTCTAGCAGCAGGGAAAAGGAGTAGCATCTCCTCTATGGATGGGGTGAAGATTGAGAGGTGATCAGGAAATTGGTAGCTGTATGTCCTCATACTTGAAATTCCAGTAGAGGAGAAAAGGTATCTTACACAAACACAAGTGGACTAGGAAATCACACAGCTCTTCCTTCACTTCATTGGCTCAGGTAGGGAGGCTGATGGAAGGAGGCAGCTCTGGTCTAAGTAAGGGCTTTTCTACAGGAAAGACATCTGCCTGTCAGCTGCCAGTTGAAAAGAGACTATGTTTGGAGAGATAGCAGAAATTGTGGCAGCACCTCTAGCTTGAAGTCCTCAGGAGGCAGCCTTTCCCTCAAGGAATCCCCCTTGTCTGTCCCCAGAAGGTAGCTCACATTTTGGTCAAATACTTCTGCTTTCTTCCTTTAACTCAGAATATATTTCCTGGTTTTGAGAGAAACATTTACTACCTTGGGAGTTTCTGATTGTATCTAGGTAGAAAGTTAGCAAAGACACTGTGACTGTGATAGTAGGTGTCACCCACAAGCCTAGAAATGTCACGCAAACAACTGTGACATTTGCACAGGGTTCCAAATAAAACACCAACACTGGCCGCTTTAGTCCTTCTGTGTATCCAAGCCGGGTGCATGGGCAAATGACTGGAGGTATTTGCTATGATTCAGCACTCAAAGAGGGGAGGAAAAATAAAGTCTGCCTGGCATCTTTTTGGGCTAGTTTTAGAATTAATAAAAATGAGCAGGATCCTTACAAAAAGAAATAATGAAAAATGAAAAAATTGAAGGTTTGTATCTGAATAAATAGGTATAACAACACAGTCATCAGATTTTGTTTCAAAATGCCCATATGTAACTCATGAAAACAATAAATGTGATTCAAGGTAATTCTATAGTATTCCTTATGGGCAATATAAGTGTGTAAGTATAAGAAAATTTAATGGTTTTCTGGAAAATATGATCACTTTGCAGAAGGGAAGGAATTGTGGTTAAACTGCTGCCACTTTGCTGATGAAATATTTAGTGTGGAAAAAGCTCTTAAAAATGTTCTCAGTTTGTTGCATTTTTTTCTAAATCTAGCTTCTCTGTATGTGCATTTCTATTCAGGCTAACCCAGATGATGTTCATATGTGCTTTGAAAGGCTGTAAAGAACAAATGTAATAGTAGAAAGACAAAAATAAAACAATTCCTATAGACAGGATGAAAAATACCATCTCTGCTGGTTTCTTCAACTCATCAGAGCTTGTGAAACCGATTCTTTTAGCTAATACCCGCAACAAGAAATAATTTTTTAAAAACCTGGGTAGACCATGTTTCTAGCAGTATTTTTAATCATAAAATAGCAGCCAGAATAAAACTCAGAAGGCAATAAAACCAAAAACAGTAGTATTGGTAATGCGAGCTGTGCAAGCCATGCTATTATGTTTAGAACAGAACCAGTTTTCATCCTGTGCCTCACGTCCTTGGGGGTGGGAAGAAAGGGAGAAGGCCTGTGTGGGAGGCCCTGACTCACCACTCTTACAAGGTTGCTACTTCTAGAATTTAGGGCTCATGATTCTAAATCTTTGTGTGTGTGTGTGTGTGTGTGTGTATTTTTTATTAGTCCGTGTTTGCAGTACCCCGCATTTACATTCCTTGTGTGGAGTTTGCACATGTAGGTAACACATCTTAATTCATTTGTCATCCCCTTTCTCTCATCTCCCTTCACCTCTTGGTCTCCTCCCCATTTGAGAAAGATCTATCTCCTTGCTTTCTATTATCAATCTTTTACTTTGTATACACTGTTTATGTATATTGTGGGTTTCTCATGTAAGAGAAACCATGCAATATTTAAGCTTGTGTGTCTGATTTATTCCACTAACATTATGGTCTCAAAGTGCATCCATTTTCCTACAAATGACTCAAGTTTATCATTCTTTAGGGCAGATTAACAACCTTGTGTGTAAATACCACATTTCCTTTATCCTTTCATCTGTTAATGGACACAAGGGCTACTTCTAAGTTTTAGGTATTCCGAGCTGTGATGCTGCAAGTATGGATATGCATGGATCATTGTAACATGAAGTCTTGACTCGATGGAATTTCTACCTTTGGTTTTGAACAGCCAACAGAGGATCCACCCCATATACTGATGTGGTGTGGTGCACACATAGGTTACCACAAATCCTTCCAGAAGGCTCACACTGGTGGGCAAACATGAGACACGCATAGGTCCTCTCATTTCCTCCTGGTCTCCACAACTCCATTCTTCATTGTTAAACGCTGATGGTGATCCACTGTGTGCAGCACATCTAGGGATGTTCTGCCCTCTCTGAAGAGAGACCAATGCTGACTGTGTCATAATGAACTTGGGCTTCATTTGAAGGTTTTCTTTTCC
Organism: Dasyprocta punctata; assembly: GCA_004363535.1. Taxonomy (NCBI): domain Eukaryota; kingdom Metazoa; phylum Chordata; class Mammalia; order Rodentia; family Dasyproctidae; genus Dasyprocta; species Dasyprocta punctata. The sequence goes on along the minus strand of RJWM01003081.1, from coordinate 72,908 downwards.
TGCCTTCTATGATTTTCTACCTTGTGCTGCAGAACAGGGTCTGGTTGTGTCAGTTCCCAGGCAAGGAAGAGCCCATTAGCCTTGGGTGAGAAGATCCCTTTTCCCATCTCCGAAGGCCTCAAGTCAGATGTGTGGTTGGAAGCAGTGAGGTTCTGAATGCTTTTCACTCCATGTAGGTACTGTAGACCCAGCTCCTGGAGGTCCCAGCTCAGGGCGTAAAACCATTTTCATCCTCTGCCTCAAGACTTTCGTTTGCCACTGATGGCCTGGTTTCCTGTTTGACAAGAGAAAACATATGGAAGGGGATATTCAATATTCTTGTTAACCTGCCCCCAAACCACTGGCCTGCTGTGTCCCTGCACCATCCGTCGTACTGCTGTGGCCAAAGTGTCCTGTCTCCACGGCCACTTCCAGAGCTCTGCCTGAGCTGCCGTCCTAGGGCTCTGCTGGAACATTTTGCATCTGCTGCTGTCCCCCTGCCTCTGCAGTTGCACTCTACATTACTGCACTCTGGCCCCTCTCCAGTTACAGTCTGTTCCTTTGCTTTGCACACCATGAAGCATCTTCTGATTGTGTGTATTTCATCCAGGACTTAACCTCTGTCTCTCCACAGCCCTCGCTTCTGATGTACTGTTCCCTGAAGCCCCCGTGAACCTGCTCTTGACACCAGCTCCAATGACACCACGTTATATATCACAATACCTTGGTCTGGTCCCATGTTCAGAATCTGGAGTACTTGCACATCTGGCCACAGCCTCCTTCTAGAAATGCTCTTGTCCCAATCTCTGAATTTCCTTGGATCTTACTCTATGCTGCCTCTTAATATCTTAGCTTGGTCAACATTTCCTTGCATTACCATCCCCCAGGGGCCTTTTACTTCCTGTCATTAACTAAATTTGTTTACTGTTAATCTCCATCACAACAATATTTTCATTCTTTGCTCTTGACAGACTCCAACATTGACAACAATATGTGATTCAGAATAGTTGTTCAATATTTTGCTGAACGAATGCAGTATTGTATTGGCTTTTGTTTTCAAATTTTATAGATGTGTTGTTTATATATATAAACAATAAATGTAAAGAAATAGTGCTCTCGCATGTAGAATGTAATATAACCCTGCATAACCCTAGATATGGTTGTGAACCTTCTTGGCCTGAGACTCTGCACTTTTTGAACCTGAACATTGGCTCCCTCATCTGTGGTGTGAACACTGACATTGTAGGAAGGAGTTGAGAGGGCACTGCCTCGACTTGTCCTCCAACCAAGAATAGCAAATGTGGAAACGATGCCGTATCTGTGGCATCCTTACAGAGATTCGTGCCGGTGTAAATGCTTAGCGGCACTGCTGTAGGTTCTTTCTATTCCCACACCTTCCTAACTCACACATTTGACTTAAACAGGAAGGGGATGTGTCTTGGAAAAGATATGTGTTCTCTTCGACCTCATCAGCTGGAGATTCCAGCTGCAGTTCCTGCTCGAGAGGTGGGGCATTCTCTAGACCAAACGTACGAGTGCCCCTGGCGCCAAGCCTGGAGTGATGAGATCGGAAGGTGCTTTATCTCTGTATTATCATGGAAGCTTTATCACCTCTAGTCTATCTGGCAGGGGCAGCAGTATGCTCTGCAGTGTTCTGCTGTTTCTGGTCCTCTATCCTAATCTCATTGGCAAAGACACAAATCATTCTTTGTCACTTTGTTCAGTGGATGGTATCACTCTGCTATATCTGATAAAGGGAGAGGTTCCTACCTTATATATCTGGATAAGGTACACATGTGTCCTACAGTGAGTGATGAACTGGCAAAGATTTTTAAAAAATTTGTATGCAAAGAAATTGATATTTTAGTTTTGATGTACTGGCCTATGCATTTTAACAAATGAGAATATGGGATGGTATCACTGTCTAAAAATTATCCCTGGAAAGTTCTAGCCACACCCTTCCCAACCCTACCTGCTGGCAGCCAATGTTTTACATCCCTGTGGCTTTGCCTTTAAATAAAACAGAAAATGGTGCATAATCTTTTTAGACTTCTTCCATTCAACAGAACGCCTTTGTCATTTAGGCTTTGTGTGTACCAATTATTGGTTCAGTTTTGTTGACGGCTAGCATTCCATGCTACATATATATCACGTGATTTTTTGTCCCTTCACATGTGGCAGGATGCTTGACTGGGTCCCAGATTTAGCTGTTAGAAATACAGTGACCATAGCATTTTGGACAAGCTTTTCTGTAGCTATAAACTATATCTCTGTATGGTAAATACTCAGGAGTCTGATTCCTGGATCAGATGCTAAGTGTTCATTGTATTATAAGAAACTAAGAACTGTGTTTTCAGAAAGGTGATACTGTTTTCTATTCTGTTTATATTTTTGTTTGACATTAGCATTTAGTAATGCTGGTATTTTTATAAACTTTCAATAGAAGTATGTAGTGATATCTACTCCTGATTTTAACTGGCATTTCCTTAGTGGCTAATGATGTTGGGCATTTATGTGTTTTAATATTTACAATCTGTATATTCCCTTTGTTGACTTGTTAACTCAGATCTTTTGCTCATTTTAACATCAGTTTGTGGTGTTTTATTTCTGCTTAATTTTGTAAGGTCTTTATAAATCTACAATATATATCCTCTGTGGATATGTAGTTTATAAGTATTTTCTCCAATAAACAAACTAAAATGTCACTTTCCAAATTATACCTTTAGCAGAGCAAAAGTAAGAAACTTTAATGAAGTCCTACTTGTTACTGCTTTCTGAGTTGTGGTTTTAGTGTTATATATAAGATTTTTACCTAACCTCATGTCATGAAAGTTTCCCCTAAGTTTTCTTCTGCAATTTTTTATCTTTGATTTTTATATTTAGATATATGCTTATTTATTTAGTAAATAGTTTGCTTAAGGTGTTAAACGTACATGGAGGCATATTTTTAGGATGATGCACACATCCAATTTCTCATTATGATTTTTTGAAAAGATGATTTTCTCCGTGGACTTGAGCTTGTACCTTTCTCAGAAACCAATCGGCCATACCTATATGGCCTATTTCTGAATTCTTTTCTGTTTCATCGATCCATTTTTCAATCTCCTTGCCCATACGACATTGTAGCATGATTACAGTGGAAGATTTACAGTAAGACTTAACATCAGGTGGTTTGAGTCTGCCACCTTTATTCTTATTTTTTCTTAATAACTCATGTCTGTTATTAACTTACTTATTTGTTTATTTTTGTGGGCACGCAGAGGGTGGAACCCAGGACCTTATGTATGGTCAGGCAAATGCTCTATCACTGAGGTCTCCACCCGCAATGTATTCATTTATCTTACGCCACATGACTTAATGTTTTCCTAATTCTTTGAACACCAATTAATGTTTGGTTTGTATTTGGGACATTTAGATGGCTAACTACTAAGGTAAACATAATTCACCTGGTTCTATTAGATTTGACTTTTTACTTCTAAAGAATATTGGGAGCTTGGTTTCTGTGACATTTTAAAATTTGTCATATTTGGGGAGATGGAGGAGAGGGAAAGGGGATGGGAGGGAATGAAGATGTGTTTTGTATCTGTGCCAACTCCCCATGAGGAATGTGACCATTATGTACTGTGTGCAGGTTATAACAGAAAACAGTAAAGTAAATCAAAACTGGAAAATAATACAGAGTAAAACTTTTATTTCAGTAAAAAATAAAAGGTTTCTGGATAGTCATGAGAGGACACATTTTCTTTGGATTCTTTGTCAGCTTACTTTCTTTTTGATGAATCTTCTTCCATTTTAGCCAAAAGTATAATTGAGTTAAATTTATACAATCTGTTTAGCCAGCTCTCACTTTGATGGAATTAGAAATATAGGTTTTCTGAGCTACAAATTTATATCTATATAATTTATTCTTTGTATTTGCTGCAGGCATGGTGGAAACTTGATTTCTGTTTGCAGTGCTATTTAGACTAACATGTTTTGCTTCCAGAGTGGCTGGAGAAAGTCGTCCTTGCATGACAGTAGCCTGATGTCTAGAGAGAAGTGCTGTCATGTGACTTCTTTCTCCCCACAGCTGTGGAGCATGCCTCTCAGGTGGCCCTGTCATGTTTTCATCCTAAGTTGTGAAGAAGTCTGAACATTTTGCACTTTTAGTGCATCATGCCTTGGATTTGCCACCAAAACTGGGCTGCCTCAGTGGGCTGTTGGTACCAGTAAGAGGGCCAGGCAAGTAGGAGTTAGCCGAATGTGACGAGATAGAGCTTTGGTAAAGGATGCCTTGCATACATTGCTATTATCTGTGACTATACTCATGCCCCTCATGACTATGTTTTGCCAGTGACAGGCTAATGATCATTCCATAAAATTATAATGAAGATGAAAGGTTCTTGTTTCCTGTTTTTGATGTCACAGCTACTTTGATCTCATGGTGTGGTCAATGACAGAGTGCGCATAGGGTGTGTAATAGCCTGGATCACATGGATTTGTGCAAATGCACTCTACAGTCTTTGCAAAATGAAGAAATGAACTAGCGGTTCATGACTTAGCAGGGATCAAGTCATTAGTGATGCCTGATTTCATGTTTGCATTACACATTGGTAGGAAATGAAGTCCTCTAAGTTCAGACAGACCTTAACAGCAACACGTGTAACCCTGCGTGTGCTGTTGACCTCCAGTCCTCCTCTGCAAGCCTGCATGGTCTCTCCTCCAGCTTTGCTCCCCTTTTGGATGAAAGCCTTGTGACTCAAGGTGTCCATCTGAGCCTCTGGGTTGACAGAGCTTTGTGTTCAAGTCTTTGCTGTTTCTTCTGTCTGTGCTTCTTTCTAGTTCCTGTTCCTGCTTCAGGACCTGATTCTGTCTCCCAGATGTCCTCTCCCTTGCTGACATCTGACAGCACTCAGGTTGATGACCTGAGTCCTGGCTATGAATGCAGAACTTTCGTGGCTTCTTCCCAGCCCACCAAACCCACAGTGCCTGAGTAACCCTGGGCAGCTGCCTCTGCCTCACAGTGCTGTGGAGAGGCCTGTACTGCCGCCAGTCTTCTGAGTCTCCATGGCTTGTCAGGAGCTGTGCTGTTCCCACTGCCCGTCTGGACACCTCTTGTGGCTGATGCCCTTTCTCGTGTGATAATCGGCTTGCTTCTGCCATTTCATTTGTTCCCCTTCTCTGTGGACAGCCCCACCCAACCCAGTACCTCCATTTGCCTCTTCCAAACCATGCCCTCTCCTGCGAATGACTCTTGAAAACCCGTGGAGCTGACTGGCTATAGGGTCAAACTCAGCTTTAGCACAGTAGAATTGTATTTTTCTAATTCGTGACTAATGTGTCAATTTTGCTGGCTTTCTATAGCTAAGCCAGTGGCCCATGCCCTGTTGTACTTAAGAAGCAGGCTGCCTATTTCTACTTCCATTACCTGCTCCGAAAATGAGGCTCAGAGAGCATCATCTTATAAATAGGGTCGATTTCTTCCCTCTCTGCATGGCAGTGTGTGTTTGTCAGGTTTCTGCTCACTGTGAGTTCTTTTTCCTGGAATATATTTTGTCAGCTTGGCATTTCACTATTGGGAGATCTGCAAAATCAGGTACTTCATAGTGTATTCCATTTCTACAGCATTTATAAATCTGAAAGGTAGGCCCAGCAGCAGGGCGTGGGGACCAAACTGTTCGCTTTTATTTATCACATTCTCCCAATAGACATTGCTTAGACATGAAAAAGACCTGTACGTTGCGCTAGAATAGTATGCAGTGAGGAGAGGGTAACAGGGCTGCAGGGACGGCATAGGAAGGTGGACTTCTTGCCTCCTAGTAGAAAAGCTGAGTAGGCCCACAGAACGGGACTGCACAGTGAATGAAAGGGGAGGCCTCCCCTGGGTCCTTTGTCTGACTGCACAAGTGAAAATGAGCCACTCATTCATTAACAAAGCCCTCTCCGCCTGAAAGGCAGTGTGCCCCGGCTTTTTAACAGGGGACACACAGAGCACTATGCAGATGGAATCATTGCAAAGATGAATCTGGCTGGAGCTTGCTGCTCTGTCGCTGGGAACACAGGCATTGCCGTCACCCCGTGTAGACTGAGCCCACAGGCGGGATGAAGCAGCTGGGTCACACTTCGGATTCAGCCGCCGCCTGTCCAGGGTGGTGGCCTAGGCCCCTACTCCTCCTGGGGCAACGCACCCAGCTGCCTTTGATGTGTCACGTGCACCCTGGATGCCACAGCAGAACAATGACAAGGAGAATAAAAAACGTGCCGTTAACTCTTCGTAATAATCACAGAGCCAAGCAATACTGCTTTGGATATATTAGGTTACATTTGAAATTATTCTATTTATTTGTTTGTTTCTTTTTACTGTGGCCGTTAGACAATTGAAAACTGCATATGTGACTTACATTATATTTCAACTGGATGATGCTGGTTTGGTGCATGGGTAATTTGGGGCAGAGAGGAGTCAGTTAGGGTGAATGCATCAAGAGCATTAAATACCTGACTAAGTAATTCACACAATACTTGCCGTTGGTGGGAAGACATTGATTTTTCAGGTAGAAGAAGAAAATAGAATACCAAGGGAAGATTAATCTAGTGTCAGGGGCATATTTCAATTTCCAGTGCCTTATTCATGATAAAACATTGTTCCGAACCTTAATGATAATTCATTTTATAGCTTTCCAGTTGAAATTTCGCCATAGGGAAAGAATTATTTGTGTCATCGTTCTTATTTACTCACTCTCAGATGGGCCCTAGAGTAAGATTAATGCACCACATTTCCCCTTATGGAAACCTCGTTACCTTTCTCCAAATTACTTATGTTGATATAATTGCACAGAAAGTTCTTTCGGATAAATCTCACCCAATGGTAGAGTAGGAAATTGGTATCCATCTAATTGTCTCACCCTCAGGAGCTTTCTGGAAGACTTTCTTGTTGAACGCAGTAGGCATACAAGAATGTTGCAGAAGAGTGCAATAGTGCTTGAGTTTCACCAAGTTTTGAACTCATATATGTGGATGATTTTTGAGATACAGTCCTGTACTTTAAGAAAAAAATCATTCTGCCAAAACTTTAATATCGATGTGGCAATCTAAAGTGTGACTATTTGCTAGGCTTAATCTGACAGCTTTAAATTTTCAGCTTACACAAATGATTTAGGTGTTTTAATTCACCTTTGCTATTTGTTTCTTTGCTGTCATTTGTTTTGGTTTGCATGAAACCATGAACTTCTGTTCTTACATCTGTTCTATTCCACAGGAGCAAAACCTAATTCTCATTCTGTATCCCCATTTCTTTTCCAGACAACTAGGTCCACCTTGGCAAATTGTAGAACAATGTCAATGTGAGTTTATCACCATTATTAAAATTATAGTAAGTTGTTGGTAACATGCTACAATTTTAATACAGTGTTCTATGATATACCTTTCAGAATTACACAAAACAGACACATACATTTTTCTCTTTATTAGTATAAAGAGATTCATATCTGTTTTCTGCTACTATGAAATCATTTTGAGTTATTGTATCATGGTTATGACATATCATTATTTTAAGAAAATGCAAAAGTAAATCTGCTCAAAGTATAGTCACTATGTTTGCATATACATTCAAGAATATTGTTATGAGATTTTCTTTGACTATATCTCATGTTAAACTTATATCTGATTTGCAAAAAAGAAATTAAGCATTAATTTTTAATTGTCTTTCATGTCTTGAAAAAGATTTTCTATCATTTGTAAAGTTGAAAGAACTTGTCTTTATCGTCATTGTAGACTTACTGATTTTGTTTTGCATTCATATCTATTCATTATAAGCAAATTTATATAGTCTGAAGAAGTGGGATTTGATTTTTTTTATTAGAGTTTTTGAATTTTTAAAAGTTTCTTTTTTCTTTATTTTTCTTTCCGTTAGTCTGTCCTTGTTTTGTGATCATAATTGCTTGATACTTAGGGAATTATTCTGATTAGTATGTTAGGTGTCACTTTTGCTTAAGAACATATTCTTCAATCAAATCTAAGAATAGCGTTTATTCCAATTTGTGTCATTGGCTCCTTCAGAGAATTCTGAGGAAGTTGTAGTCTGATATCAGGACACCCTTTCATTAGCTCTCCTCTAATTTGTATATATACTCATCTTGTTTCTGCTCTGGCTAAAAGTCTGCACATCTGACCTCTCGATACTCAGCTATCTGCATTGTTATTACACTCTGAAATTCTTTTACAGGTGAATTAAACTGTAGTGTGTTAACATCTACTTATCTATTTCCCTGAAGTCCACCTCCACTTCATCGATCTCTTGTCTCTTGACTCTGCATCTCACCAGTCATCTGTTTTTACCAAGAAACCCTATTTTGTCTCTTTTCCTCCAGAGGGCAAATGAGGTTTTGCTGTGAGTTAGGCATTGCAGTAAATTGTGTTGAGAAGTCCCACATTCAATTTCTTTAGGTCATGTGATGCTGAGGGCAAAACTGGCTCCACTTCCCTGCCTACATCTACCACCTTTGCAATGTGAGCTTGCAGAGCGTCCTCTTGAAAGCTGGAATCTACTTCCCCCTTTGGTCCATCCTGGGATGATTGGCTACCTTGGTCAACAGAAGAGAAAGCTGCAGTGCTGTGTGTTGTTCTGAGCTTACTCTAAGAATTTTTAGTCTGTCTTATTCCACCATGTCTTAGTTGCCTTTTTGTCACTGAACACTCACACTTAAAGGGGGAGAGGTTGACTTTGGCTCATGGTTTCAGTCCATGCTTGGCTGGCTCCAAGGCAGAGGCAGGATGGCCGAGGGGCCTGGCGAGGGAAGCTGCTCACGCCATGGTGGCCAGGAAGCAGAGAGAAGGGAGGAGCTGCGGACAAGAAATTGCCCTTCCTGGTCATGCCCCCATGACTACTTCCAGTCATGCCCCACCTCCTATGGCACAATCAGCCCCCAACTCACCCATTTGAATCCTCCGATGAGCACAGTGCCCCATGATCTATCACTCTTTACACAATAGGAATTCGGGGGGATGTCTCAGACCTAAACTGTAACAGTCCAGAATTTTGTCTGTCTGTTCTTGGCAAAGGGCCCGTATAACTGGTTAGGGGAATAGGGCACATAGGGCCACTGGGCATACTGCTCCCTTCACCCCAGGTGTCCCCTGGCCCATATCTGGATGAAGGAACCCTGGAAGGTGGCAAAGCTTTGCCTTTCTTACCAAGCAGAGGACTCGTGACCTGTGGAACTGTCATCTGCTTTAACACACTAACTCTAGGCTCCCTCCCTCCAGCCTCATTTGGTGGCATTAGCTCAATGACAATGATGATATTCACTTCCTTATTTGATTCAGTTTTTCATAGGTTTCCAAATGCAATACTTAATGATTCTCAGAGAAGGCATTTCTTTCTTCAGTTGTGGTTGATTTCTTTGTCCTACTCTCATGTGGATGGATTCTTTTTGGACCCTAGCTTTACTTACATAGAGATCATTGGGACCTTCTTTCCAAATTTATTTCAAAAGGCTGATGATTCTAATTCCAGTTCTGTGATCTAAACACTGGTAGGTGGCTGGAGGAAATTAGAAAAGGAAGTTGTGCGTGGAGCAGCAGAAGACTGAAACCATGGGTTTTCTGAGTGAAAATCTGGTTTTCCATTTGGTGTGGTCTTTCATGCAGTCTGAGGAGCATCTGTTTCTGCTTCCTGCCCCTTCATGGTTTCAAGGGGAGGTGCATTGCCATTGACACCAGAGGACACACCTCCAATGTGAAGATAAACCTCATGCTGGTGTCGATGCGAGTGCAAAGCACCCCCAAGTGCTGCAGCAGTAGCTGCCATCCAGGTGACCATCGACAAATAGCAAAGACTGAAGAATGAACGGACCTGTGCAGGGGAGTTCTTTACACACTCGTTGGTAGCCTGACCACTGCTCTGTCAACTGAAGGGCTTCACCTGATTTCCTCTCTACGTTCCTGGGAAGCGAAGGGTGCACTGTCATGGAGATGGTCTGATGCTTAGCGTGCCCTTTTCCTGCTCCTAGCCAGGATGAAGCTTCCGTCTGTCCCTGATTTCTTTTCTCCCTGACAAAACCGGAGCAGGGTAACAAGCAGCCAGGGCCCACGCAGCTGGTGCTTTTCTGCTCACTTTGCATCGGGGTCCAATATGCGGACATCACAACCGCTCAGCTCCACGGGGACGGTTCCTGCTCACTGTGCCCTGGACTTCGCAGTGATTGAAGGGTCTGAGAAAATATTAATGCAGCGAGGCCCTAAATCACTGTGAAATATCACTTGCAGGCATAAAACCTTGTGATCATTCATAAAATAATTACATCCATAAAAAGGTAATACCTCCCTGAAGATTTGATCCAGTGCACCGAGTTCAATATGTTTTCCCCAGTACGAGGCTGAGCCTACCTTGTCTCTCAGATGCTGGTCCAGCAGGGCCAGGGGAGGGAGGGAGTGCAGAGTGCACTCTCCATTTCAATTAGCCTTCCAGCTACCGTCTGAAAAGATTTATCTTCAATGAATCGAACCTCTACACTATTAGAATGCTGTTTCACATCTTTCCTGTCAAAGGCTGCTTTAGAATTGTTAGAGGTGTGGGTACAAACACTCCCTGTTCCTGGCTGGAAGTGAACACACCGGTGTTCTCCCTAATAAGGGAGGGCTCAGATCTGCAGTTCAGTTTTGAATTTGTGCCCACTAGCTCATCATCTGCTTTTTTTTATTTTAAAAGCAAAACAGAGAAAGGGTAGAAATGATATACAATTAAGAAAAGAAGAAAAAAAAAAGTAAGAAATCAACATTAGTTAATATATTGCATATTGTTATCTTAGAAGTAGTTGTTCAAGTTACAAGATCTAGGCAAAAAATTATCAGACAATCAAACAATGACAGCCCAAACTATTCTATTTGATGAACTAACAGAGAATTAGTAGTATACTTATCTATCTTTCACACTTATCCATACATACAGTTATACATGTATATCTACATACATATAATCCTTTTTTTGTTCTATTTTTCCTTTCCCTTATCCCAGTTGTTCTTTAATTCTGAGCACTTTCTTTCCCTTTCATTATTACAATATCTATTGTACATTTTGGATCTTATTACTCTTTCAATTTATTATTATTATTATTATTACTTTACAGTAGTGAGACAATATGATAATTACAAATCTGAGTCTGATTTATTTCATTTATGAGTATGGTCTCAAGTTGCCCCCATTTACCTATAAAAGCCTCAAGATCATCCTTTTTTGTAGCTGGGTAATATTCCATTGTATAAAAATACTACATCTTTTTCATCCATTCTGCGGTTGATGGGCATTTTGATTGTTTACAAGATTTTGCTATTACAAATTGTGCTGCTATAAATATGGTTGCACATATATTGCTGTGACATGACATTTTCAATTTTTCTGGGAAAATATCCAGAAGGGGAATAGCTGGATTGAACAGGACTTCCAATTCTAGTTTTTTGAGGAATCTTTACTGATTTCCACAGTGGTTGCACCAGTCTACACTCCACCAACTGTGGAGAAGGGCACCTTTTTCCCACAGCCCCAACAGCATTTATTGTTGGTTGATTTCTTGATGGCAGTCATTCTTTCTGGGGTGAGATGGAATCTGAGTGTTGTTTTAATTTGTATTTCTTGATTGACATGTGATGTTTAACATTTCTTCATGTATTTATTTGCCATTTGTATTTCTTCACCTGAGAAGTGTCTGTTCAACTCAATGCTCATTTTTGGACTGGGTCTTTGAATTTGGGAGGCCTGATATTTTTTTGAACTAGGAGAATTTCTAAGTCTGTAGCAAGATTTTATTTGTCAAAAATTGAAAACTAATTTGGTATTATCGTGCAAAACGGTTTGGAAAGGCTGACCCCCCCACACACCAAGCTCTGTTTTGAGATGCACGTGTGTCACGGGTAAACTCCCGTGAGTGTGTGTCTGGTTTTGCATCTCTGGTCATCAGTATCACCTTTGACTCTGTTTTGTGTTCATTTTTTAATATCTGGGAAGGAAAGCCACACAGGTGAGCTGACAGAATCACATTTTCAATTTCAGTAGCTGATATTGGGTTATTCAAAATTGTTGTATCTTCTTGATTCAGTTTTGGTAATTCATACATTTCTAAGAATTTGTCCATTTCCTCTGTGTTTTCCACCCTATATGAGTAAAGATTTTCAGAGTAGGTATTCACAACCTTCTGAATTCCCATGGGATCTGTAGTAATTTCTCTCTTTTCATTCCTTATTGCACAAATTTGAGTTTTTTCTTTCTTTTTCTTGATAAGGTTGGCTAGAGGTTTATCAATTTTGTTTATTCTCTCAAAGAACCAGCTCTTTGATTCATTAATTCTTCGTACTGGTTTCTTAGTCTCAATTGCATGAACCTCTGCTCTAATCTTTATGATTTTCTCTCTTCTATGAGCTTTGGGCTTGACTTGCTCTTCTTTTTCTAGAAGCTTGGGGCGTAGCATTAGGTTGTTTGTTTGTGCTCATTCTGTTTTCCTGATGTGACAATTTATTGCTATATATTTCCCTGTTAGGACCGCTTTCATTGCACCCCAGAAGTTTCAGTATGTTGTATCTGTATTTTCATTAAATTTTGGTATTGTTTAATTTTATCTTTAATTTCATCTGTAAATCATTGGTTGTTTAAGAGGTTGCTATTTAATTTCCATGTGTTTATGTAGGTTTTGCAGTTTCTTTTGTCATTAATTTCCAATTTTAGTGCACTATGATCAGATAATATGCCTGGGATAATTTCAATTCCTTTGCATTTACTTAAGCATATTCTGTGGGCTAATATATGGTCTTTTTAAGAGAATGTCCCCTGAGAAGAACGCGTACTCTGATGGTGTTGGGTGGAACACTCTATAAACATCTAATAAGTCCATTTGTTCACACGTTTGATTCAGTTTTGTTATTTCTTTGCCAACTTTTCGTCTAGTTGATCTGTCTCTTTGTGTCAATAGGGTATTTAAGGTCCCCTATTAAAATTGTGTTGCTGCTTATTTGGTTTTTCATGTCTATTCATATTTGTCTTATATAGTTGAGTGCTCCTGTATTTGGTGCATATATATTTATGATTGTTAGCTCTTCCTCTTGAATTATTCCCTTGACAAGTATGTAGTGACCTTCTTTATCTCTTTTGATCATTTTTGGAAGTTCATATTGTGTGCAAACAAATATCTACCCCTGCTTTTTTCTTGGTTCCTGTTGCATGGAATATTGTTTTCCATCCTTTCACTTTTAGTCTGTGAGTTTCCTTTTGAGTTAGATGTGTTTCTTGTATACAGCATATTGTTGGATCTTGTTTCTTGATCCATTCTGTCAACCTATTTCATTTAATAGGTGAATTGAGGCCATTTACATTGATGGATATAACTGATATGTACTGGCTCAACTTTGTCATGTTACTTTCCTGTTGTTGATTTTTTACTTTCCCCCCTTGTTTCATCGCTTGCCCTGTCTGGTGGTTTCTTTCCATTGTTGTTCTGGGAATTGTAGTCATTTTTATCTCTCTCTAGTAGGTCTTTCAGCTCACTTTCTAGGGTTGGTTTGGTGGACATGAATTTCTTCAGTTGTTCTTTGTCATGAAAGTATCTTATTTCTCCATTAAATTTCAAAGAAAGTTTTGCAGGGTACATCAATCTGGGTTGAAAGTTGTTTTCTTTCAGGGCTTCAAACAACTCACTCCAAGCTTGTCTTGACTTGGAGGTTTGTGCTGAGAAGTCTGCCATGATTCTAATAGGCTTTCCTTGATAGTTGAGTTGTGTTTTTTCTCTAACAGCTTTTAGTATTTTGTTTTTATGCTGAATTTCTGGGATCTTAATTATTACATGTTTGGGTGTAGATTTGTTTTGGTTATGACTGTTTGGCATTCTATGTTTCTCACTTATCTGCATATCTGATTCTTTTCCCATGTTTGGGAAATTTTCTGCTATTACTTCTGCAAATAGTTTTCCTATGTCATTTGTTTTGAGTCCTGCATATTCATTTATGCCTATTAGTCTTACATTATTTCTCTTTGCATCATCTTGAAGCTGTTGAAGTATCACTTTGTGTTGCCTTGTTATTTTAAAAGTTCTTTTCTTTTATGACTGCTAGCTGTGATCCTGTCCTCAAGGTCTGGAATTCTATCCTCGGCTTCATTCAAACAGTTTCACCAGCTTTCAATAGAGTTTTGTGTTTCTTGGGTATCTCTTTGAATTTGTTTCATGCATTCTACTTCTTTTCTACATTGTTCATTCAAGGTTTCCATCATTTTCCCATGCTTCTGTACTTTTTTTTATCTATGTCTTCCCTAGTTATATGAGCAACTTTTTTATTAAGGTTATCATTTCTTTCTTTATGTGAGAGATTATTTCTAATCTGATTTCCTGTATGACTTCATGGATTTGTTTCTTTATTTCACTTACTATCTTTTCAGAAATTTTAGGTGTATGACTTTTAATGTCCTCTATTTCAATGTCTCCTGTACTTGTTCCTGATGGACTGGATGTTTGAGATTACATTTTGCTTTTTTGTTTTGTCATTTTCACCTCTTGAGTTAATATTTGGTCTTTCAATCTCACTAGTCTCAACTGTCTGTCATGTGTGTCTTAGGGTCCTACTGTGTGCTGGATGTTTGTCCAATTTCTGGGTCCCACAATGAAGGGGAGGGTCAGTCACCTGAATTCCTCCTTCAGGGGCTGTTGGGTGAGTCCTATATTCTTCCTAGGTTGACTAGCCTAAGAGTGTTGATATAAGTCAACTCTTAGTTACTATTGTTACTATGGCTTCAGGCTATTCCAGGCCACCAGATCTACCTGGCTATAGTGTGTACCTCAGCTGGGACCCTACTGTGTCACTGGGTGTCTCATAGGCCCTTTTGAGTTCCTCTATGTTGGGGGAGACCTTGTCAGAACTCTCTTCAACCCACCTGGTGTTCTCTGCATGGAGGAAGGATTCACCCACACTCTTGCCAGGCTCTCCAAGGTCCTACAGCTAGAGGGTAGTTCGCTACTGCTCCTTTTACCGACTGAAGTCCTCTATTTGAGGGGAAACTCACCACACTGTTGCAAGCCTGATGAGGTCCTCTGTGTGGGTGAGAGGTTGTTGAGGCTCCCATCAGCCTACCAAGGTTCTACAGGTGGTGGGAGGGGTCACTGATTGTTCGTGGGCTGCTGTGGTCTTTTGGGTGGGGGGGGAGGGTTACCAACGATCAGGCCCCTTAGGCCCACGGGGCAAGTAGGAGGGGCAGCCAACTATCCTGCAGCTGCCCTTCATCTTCTTGTTTTCTATAAGAAATTAATATGAGTAATTTTGTCTCAATTTCTAAGCCCCATTTAAAACATTTAAAACATTCACCCATTATTCCAAAATCCTTTGGATGTGTGGGATTTTAGGCATTGTCTTAGCTAGATAATATAATTAGTGAGCTAAAACACTTTGAAGCAACCATATCCTCACCTGGAAATTGGCAATGATGATATTTACCTCCAGGGCTGATTGAGTGAACTTGTTAAAGAAATATGATTGTTAAACTTTGAAAGTCAATTATTCTCACTTTTTACTTGTGGTAAGTCTTTCTGAACACCAGAATATCAATTTCAGATCAATTTTCTTCATTAGTTGTAGGGACTTCTACTTTCCATGACCTGAATAAACACTTGCCATGATCTGGAAGAATACCTCTGGATTTACTTACATGGTGAAGACCAAGTTCTTCAGCAAAAAGCAGAGGTCAGATTCACGAGCAGCATTTTACTTCAGCTGAAAATCATGGAAGCATGGTGAGACTGGGAATCAGATTTTAACTTGGTGACTTGGG
Source organism: Dasyprocta punctata (assembly GCA_004363535.1). Lineage (NCBI taxonomy): Eukaryota > Metazoa > Chordata > Mammalia > Rodentia > Dasyproctidae > Dasyprocta > Dasyprocta punctata. The sequence goes on along the minus strand of RJWM01003081.1, from coordinate 57,154 downwards.
AGAGCCTATACCTGAGTTTAGTTTTGGCTTTTAGTAGAGCTCTGTCCAATGCCCTCCTGCGGAGAGAATGAGGTTTGTGTTTTGGACTCTGTAAAGGCTTATATGGTTACATCTGCACTGTGAAATTAGGACTTCTTTCTAGAAACTACCTACATTCTTGTTCTTTCCTCCATGGCATGCATGCAGTAGGTCCTAAAGGCTCAGATAGCATGGTACTGAAGACACATTTTGGGATGGATATAGAGTTGGAAAATACGTCTTCAACCTGGAAAAGTATATTCACGATTTGATAACTCTCAATCCCATCAGTGAAAATCTAGCCTTGATGCTCACCAAGTTCTGCTCAAATGTGAATGAAAGGAAACATGCCAAGAGGGTTGGCCTCATTTCTCTAGGTGGCAGCGGGGTTTGGTCCTCCTATTGGCTTGGCTTTATGGCCTCTGTTGCTAGATTCCTGTTCAGAGAAAGGCACTTTCTAGGGGATCTCTTTTTTTTTTTTTTTTTTTTAATTTATGATCAGGGGTTTAGCCAAGGTTTCAGGGTTCAGAGAGTGAAAACAAAAAATAATTTTAACATTTTTAACATTGCATCATTACAATGATTATTGATTTCTTCAGTTGATAGGCATGGAACACTGGCTAAGTCTTTCACAGTTTACCTAGCATAAAGCTGATGGTATCAATAGCTATATACTCCAAGTAAAGAACTATTTTCTAAACAGAAATGCAAGTTGATTTTAACCTAAAGGTCAATTTCATCATCAATGCAGAATTAAAAATGAGTCTATCTTAAAAGAGAGAATAATCAACTATTAATTATTTAAAGTGCCTAATGATGCATGGAATTTGTTACATTTCCAAGTGCGTTTCTAATTAAGTATGCACAGATGACAAAAGCCCTAGGATCTAAATCAGCTATTAATTTCAAATCAAAATATATTTGAAATTCAGTGCCATAAATGTGCATTTTCTCAAATCAAAAGATTTATAGGAACCCATGTCTTGCCTTCACACTGCCCGTGTGTGTGCCAGTTTCAATGAAATATACCTGTTTATGTCAGAAAAGAAACAGTACAGTGATTCTTGAGAAAGCTTTAGAATTTCAAAATAGATTTACATCAATATTGTTTGAAAGCAGCCACATTAGCCATTTGGAATCTTATCTTAAAATCTCTTTAGTAACAAAATTAGAACAAATGCTAACAAAATAGAAAAAGGAATGAGGCCGCTATGTTTAAATATTGTATCCTATGTGAGTTAGGAAACGACTAGACATTTGAAAAACACAATTAACCTTTGAAAAGAAAAATAAGCCGCATTCGCATTAGGGAATAGGCAAACTTAACTAATGAAAATTTATAGCCCCATAACGTTTACAAGGAAAAAATATCTCTCTTTGGAAATGTCAGAATAATCTCAAACCTCCTGTTAAGCAATTTGTTAAACTTTACATGGTAATACGTATTAGATTTAATAATTGAAAAATACTACAACAGGAGAGTACTGAAGTGCACTTGCAAGATGCATCTCTTTTCATTTCGAGCATCTGTTTGTTTGTTGATTAAATTATTTATTCATGCTTTCAATCACCCCTTCAGCAAATCGAATGTCTCAGTTGCCAAGGCACTGAGCTAGAGTCTGCTGACACGCAAGCTGAGCAAAGGAGGTTCCTGTCCCGACAGCCCTTGTGGTCTTGAAAGTCAGAGCCACCTAAGGAAAAATTTAAGCCCCACGGATAGCTCGTTCAGAGATGATGTAGACTGACTGCTTGTCACCTCCCGGATTATCCATCTACCATTAACACAGCTCCTCTTTTTATACTGGTGCGGAATAAAGGCCTGACTCAGCCTCTGTGTGGCCACGAGCAAAGGTATTGCTAGTTGGAGGTGAGGGGAAGTGCGCAGGATTTTGTGGGCAGTGAGGCTTCTGTTTTTCTTTCTGAGTGGAATACGCTCGTGATGGTCGAAGCATACACAGCCAGCTTAGAGTAGGAGGTCAACTTGAGCATTCAAACTGTGCCATAGATCTGAAAGAGGAAATCCACCTGAGTCCACGACGACCACAGAACCCCCAAAACAGTCCTGGGCAGATCGATGGCCATTGAACTTATTTTGTGGAGTGATGGCAGCGAGGCACTGTAATTAGTCACTATTTTGCATTCTTACTGGGATGAGAGCAGTGCCCACAGATAGCGCAGAGCACAGAAGGCAGGGGTTGCCTAGGCACTGGGAAAGGCTGCCTCTGGGTTCAGGCTCAGGCTGTGCCAAAAGTGTGAGTGCCAGAGGGGGCTGGAGAGGTGTTGGGTCCCTCAGGGCCTTGTGGCAGCACTCAAGGAGTCATGGGGCAGGTCAGCTAGGTGCTTGTTAGGTTGGCAAGGGCTCCGGATGTAGAAAACTGTGGTCAGATTTTCAGGTTTCTGTAGTTCTCTGGAGCATCTTAGGAGTGCCTTTGTTTTATATGGAAGTCTGAAAGCTTTTCAGTTTTTGCTTACAAATAAGGCAGACCAATACTCAGTGCTTGATCTGTGTGACTTTGTCCTAGCTCTGTAACTAGCAATTTATTTCATCTGAGAGTGAACCAGGAGGCAGAGTAGGTGCTGCTTTCACTCTGTATTACAGACAAGTGCACTGGGCTTCAGAGTGGGCCTCATTCCTGGAGCATCGGAGCTGGGCTTGCTGTGAGGTGCCCTGACAACTCACTGGTCTCCCCACCCCTCCCTGTTAGTCATGTCCTGTTCAAAAGGGGATCTTGGATTCAAAAGCACTTAAGATTTTGGAAGATCGAGATCATATTTAACCTTCACTGTCCCTCTCTCACTTTGTGCTGTTGTTTTCTACAAAGAAACTAAGATTAACGGTGTCGGGTAACTCATCTAGACCCAGCTCTGGGGCAGAGTCATACTTGGAACTGGAATCTGGATTCCTTACATCCTACCTCTGCCCCTTCATAACCCTCACTGCTCAGCCTTTCTGAGCCCAAGGTTCCTTGTCTGGGAAACGGGGTTACAAACCGTGCCTAGACTCAAACTTCAGCATTGTCTTCAGGATGAAATAAACTTTCCTGTTGATAAACTTTTGTCATTCTTTCATCAGGGGTCATTTTCTTTTCCATAAGATAAATGCTCTGTCTTATAGTGGCCTAAGACATCAGGGGGCCTCAGCACGGGGGTCCCAGGCAGCATGTGCCCTGGACAGCAAGGAGCCAGGGTGGGTTACAGAGACCAGGGTTGCCCACGTCCTGGGAAGGAGGTTGTCCTCCACCATCCCCTCTGGGATTTGGGGCTCATTCTGGCACTGATGGGAGTAGTGCAGTGTCCTCAGCAAGGCCCCTGGAGGGCGCTTTCCAGGGACTGGCACTCTATTTTCCTGGAAATCTTTTGGAAATTCTTGCTGAGTTGGGAGCTCTTCTGGGATTTGACCATGTGGTTATGTTAGGAGGCATCTGGGCTTTCAAAATAACTGTCACCTGTCTTCTACTGGGAAATAATTTCTGTTAGAGGTACAAGTAGAGCTTTCAGTTGCATTATTAAAACCACCCTGAAAAGGGAAATTTATTAATCATTGATCAGTTAGACACAAGTCACTTAATATTTCATTTCATTAAAATGAAATGCTTAACATAGTACTACCTCCTTCCCCCTCAGTATTTATCTGGCGCTGGTGAATTTCCAAACTTTCTGTCAAGCTTTCTCCCTATGCCTGAGTCCCTGAGCCACACAGCTCCGCTGGCCATGGCGAGCTTAGGCAGAGATTCCTGTAATTAAGGGCTCACCAGGGGAGGGGCAGCTCATGTGGGAGAAGGAACTGGGTCATGAAGAGAGAGCAGATTGGTAGAGCTAAGCTTGGTGCAGAGCACATGAGACTTCCATGTGTGGCATCTCCGTAGCCTGTTCGGGGAGGGAAGTAATGAGAATTTAATGCTACTCTTTGCCCTCACACCTTTGCAGCTGGAGGATTTATCAGTGCAGTCAGTACCTATTATTGAATGGCAATGATATGAGAAGAAGTGTTCATCCCCTGAAAAGGCAAGTGAGTGCAGGACCATTGTGTCTGCTCTCTGCTATCATCAGGTGAGCGCATGACTTCAGGCTGGATGAATTCCAGGAAGAAATGCAGGTGGTGCCACAGTGACTCAGGGTGGGGCAGAGGTGGGGTGAGCTGGAGGTGTCCCAGCCTAGGTCGCTTAGCTCAGCATGGGCAGGCTGAAGCCCAGGACCAGGGTGCTTTTTTCCTAGGAGGTGGGTTCTGTGGCAGAGGGAACTGGAGGGGAATGAGGCAGGGAGCATGGAGACATTTATCCTGAGGGAGAAGCACAGTGCAATCTGTTCACGGTTTCCACCTGCCATAAATTAAACCCTAAAGGGTGTCATTGTGGGGCTCTGGGCCTGCACACAGGCACGGCAGGACAGCAGGTCTGGAGATCTCACTTGGGCTGGCGATGGAGGGAGGGAGGAGCTTCCAGGCTGTGCGCATGAATTGGCCCAGAGCGGGGGGCAGGTCTCAGGGACCACAGGGGGTCAGCAAGGGGATGAGCCTGGATGGGCTGGTGCATGGTTTTCCCAGTGCACACAGGGCAGCTGACACCACTCAAGAATATAGCTTGGAGCCCCAGTTTCTGTGACAGTAAGATGCTCTTACTTCTTTCCTGAAAGGAGGATAGCAGGGAATCCATTGCCTTGTAGTTTTCTGGTCACAATGACTGCAGTTCCCCAGGCCCTGTCATCCCTGGGGAGGCAGCTCCCAGGTGCCAGGCCATAGTCCAGGTCTCAGCTCTGCTCCGTTGGACAGCATCACCTGCCCACCTCAGTCTCCGGCATCCTTGAAGGAAGGGACCTGGGCTTTCACTTGCTACGCTGCAGTTCAAGGAGCTCTGGGGCCAGGCAATGGCCACAGGTTTGAGTTCTGTGGGACACATGATGGCTTCCAGCAGAAGCGTCCTTTACTGAGAATTAAGGCCTCCCACTGAGTGAAGCCTTTTGGAGGGGGAAAAACCAACTTCTTAAAATAAGTCCTGATTTTGGCCTCTGGACACATGCTGTGCTGTCCTGCAGGTGCTGTCCCCAGGGCCCCCTCTTCCTGTGCTTCGGGAGGTCACCACATAGCTGTGCCACACCAGCTGCCTCTGTGTGATATAACTGGGCGAGACGAGTGCATCTCAGGGCCACGGGTTAATTCTTCTCTCTAATTCACCACACAATGATAATAGCCAATTGATTCCAATATGCATGTGTAAATTGTGCATTGATTCTTTCTCATCTGGACACTGGGAAGCTCCCCAAATTGGTGAATGTGAAGCAGAGGCTTCAGTATAAAAGAGGCAATGCCATTGGTGTCTGAACATCCATTAGTGAAATTCGCTCATTATTCTTGGACCTGTGGGCCTTCATTCCAGATGCAATATATTCATCAAGCCTTGGTTGCTATACTGCCCTTTTTCCTGCTCAGATAGAGGGAAGCTATGATCACAGACCCTGGGGGGCCCATCTCAGAGACAGTAGGGTAAGGCTGACATGGCATCACCCCCTCTTTGGAGCTAGGTCTAGACTGTACACAAGTTTCAGGAGCCACACCTGAGAAGACCAACAGCTTGGCTCTGGGGTCCCGACTGGCAGTAGAAGGGGTAGAGATGCTCCCGCTGTCGTCTGCATCTGGTGTGGGTGGGTGCCCATGAGTGCAGGGGCTGCAAGCAGGCTCACTAGTGTGGCAACGTGAGAGGTGGAGGAGCCTTACACAGGTGGGGATGAGCAGGTGGGGATTAGGTCAACAGGGTCCTTGCCCCCAAAAGAGACTGGTGCAGCACCAGCCTCATGCAGTGAGTTAGAGACGAGCTCAGCCTCACCTGCCCCTCTGGTGCCGTCTTCTGCGTTTTCATCTCACTCTTCACCTACTGGAGTCTGGACAGCTGGGGCAGCTGGACACTGGACTCCCAGTCTCTGAGATTGGGAGATCATTAACCTCCTCTTAAAATACACTTTAGGATAACAGAAAACTGACTAACACAGTCTCCAAGAACTTGAATTGAAACATGAGTGAAATTTTGATTTAATAATTGTTGTCCAATTTATTAATTAGCAATTAAAATTGGCTAGTGTTTACTAAGCCATGCTTGTTACCTACCTGATACTGCCTAATGCAATCTGAAAAATTCCAAGAACAGGACCTACAAAGCAATACACTATAAAAGTTTTATGTAGGATTAAACTGGAGTTAGCAGAATTTAAATCACTTTCTGATTATACAGATAACATTATTTTCTGGTCAACACCCTTAGATAAATTATAGAACATCTCAAGGTCTCAGTTTCCTCATCTCTAATACAAGAGATTAAGTAAATAAATAGCACAGAATGCTTAAAGTAACTGGGATATGAATGAGAATACAAAACACAAAGTGTGGATTCAAAGAACCTGTTTGGTGCTGTATAAGTCCACCACTTATGAAAAGCTCTGTGCTAAGAATTACACAAAGGTGCAAATGTACTGATAAGCTTTAGGTTTCTAGAAACTATTTATCTTGTTGTGGGACAAGTACCACCTAAAATAACAAAGTAGTGTGCTGAGGGCTATGAGAAAGGAGCAAACCAAATAATTTGTTTTAGGAATACAATAAAGATACAATAAGTAAAGAATACAATAAAGATACAAAACTTGAATTAGATTTAAAGGATACTGTGTCTAGCCTAGAACTTGAAAGATTAAGATGTTTGGGTCTTGAATAAATAGTGTAGAAAAGAGAACAAGAATATCTATCTATCTATCTATTTATTTATAATTTTAAAAAGCAAAACAGAAAAAAGGATAGAAATGATACAGAATTTCAGAAATAAAACAGTAGGAAATTAACACTAGTTAATATATTGCATATTGTTATCTTAGAAGTAGTTGTTCAGGTTACAAGATCTAGGCACAAAGATCAATCAAACAATGACAGCATGAACTGTTATTTTTGATGAACTAACAGAGAATTAGTAATATAGTTATTTATCTTGCACACTTAATGCATACATACAGTTATATATGTATACCCACATGCATATAATCTTTTCCTTTCTTCCTTTTCTCCTTTCCCTTATCCCAGCTGTTCTTTCCTTTTGAGCACATTCTTTCCCTTTCATTATTACAATACCTATTGTACATTTTGGATCTTATTGCTCTTTTAGCCTTTTATTTTTTATTAATATTGTATTATCTCCCTAGTGTAAAATAATAATAATAAAGAACAAGAATATTTAAAATAGAGAGGAGGGCACTTAGAACCAAAGATGTTCTGGAAACTGCAGTTTTGTGAGAAAGCAGATAGGACAGAGGACTTTGCTGGAGAAGTAGACTGGGCTGAAGGGGAAAGACCTCTGTCTATGAATTTCTACCATGCTTCTGTTAGTTAGCTTTCCTCTACCATGACAAAATACCCGAGAAAATCAATGTAAAGGAGAAAAGGTTTGATTCATGGTTTCAGTTCATGGTATCTTGGTTTTCTTGTTTGCCTGACTGTGGTAAGGCAGAAAATCATGGCAGAAGGTAATGTTTGAGCAAAATTGCTTGTCCCTTTCATGGAAGTTGACAAAGACAAATAGATATGTATATAGATATATAGATAGATAGATAGATAGATAGATAGATAGATAGATAGATAGACAGACCAGGGCTGGGACAAGATATACCCTTTAAAGGCAGCAGAAAGTGGCAAACCCACTCTGCTCATGGCTCAGCTCCAATAGTGGGTAAGAGGAAGGCACTGTGACTTCAAAATCCCCTTCAAGGCCACCACCTCAGGGACCTAACCCCCTTCCACTGCAGCCCACCTCTTGAAGGTTCTACCATTTATCAATAGCATTCAGGTTTGGAACCAAGCTATTTCCACATGGGCCTTGGGGGACACTTATCCAAACCATAAGACAGCCCAAAAGATCAACACAGAGAGGAGAAGGAAAAGGCAGATCATGAACCCCATAAACCTAAGCAGTGTGCTTCCAGGTCCCACTGAAGTCCCTGTGAAACAATGGTCTTTTCCTTTCAACTCAAAATTCGGAGACTGATAGCAGTGCTGTATGTCCCTCACATATATTCGAGCTTCTCACATATAGATTTTATGTCATTCTCTTGCTGAAGTTTCTTTCAGCAGCCCACTCTCAAGTCTCAATTTTCATATTGGCATTCAAAATCACCCATGATGGAGCTGCCATCTGCCTGTCTACTTTCATTTCCTCTGCTTGTCCTCAAATAATTCTCATGAACACTGACTCAAAGCAAGCAAGTGTGCTGTGGCGCTCAGCTAACTGCCTCAGCTTGCATTTATTTACTAATTTGCTTGAAAATATCTTTCTTCATTTTGCCACATGACTTTACCCCTTCTTTAGAGCCGACTTTGAGTGCTCTCTTTCCTAGGCAAAACCTTGGACCCTTCCTTCCCCACCCTGGGAGTAGTCCATGGAATTTTACCTACACCTCCTGGATTTCCCCATACTGTCTGTGTTATTTATGCAAACACACACACAGGGTTCTGCATTAGACTACATATTGCTTGAAGTCAAGGTCACCCTGGATGGAAATGCGAGAGCTGCAGCCTGCACCCCCAGATGAAGAGCTCTGACCCTCTCTGACTGCAGGGACACTCAGGAGATCTTCCCAGTGTTGTCGTCTGGATGACCTCAAGTCCCATCACTTCTTCTGCCTGTTTCAACTGCTCTGATTCATCTCAGACATCTTTGCCAAACTTGCAGCAGTTTTACTATCCTGTGCCTGTGACTCCTCTACCCAAACCTTATTCAACTTCAGGAACCAGCCTTTGGTGTAACTCTCACTCACGCCAGCCTGAGTCACAGTCTGGCTTTGATTTTTGAGATCCCACATTCTCTCTGTGTGCTTCCACCAGCCAATATTTCCTTTTCTTGTTTCTTTCGTAAGGTCAGGTGGAAACATTGGAAGTTTCTAAAGATGAGTTGAGGACCCTCTTGTCTGCTCCATTTATGTTCCTTTCTATGTGGATTTCATTTTATCCAAGGACACTAAGATTTAAGGTATATAATCCTTTAACCACCTCCCCCTGCAACTAGTACAGCTTGGCAATGTTTCTATGACTCTGCCCCGACCTCTGCTCTACCCTGGGGCTGGTGACCTCTTTAATTCCCAAATCCATGCTCTCTATAATTTAGAAGTTAAAGGTCCTATTTGATAGCAGATCTATATTGATCTAATTGAGGGAATAAATGGCACATAATATTGCTTCTTGCAGGCATGCAAATTGGAACATAAATATTGTCCTGCCTGGCTTCACCCATCTCCTCACCACGGAATGGCTTCAGAGTGACCCAGAGAACAGCCTGCCTCCTTAGAGGGGCTCTGCACTCTGTAAATCATAGCAAATTCTGCTTCCAGTACAGGCTGGATGTTTCAAATAATGCAAAGTAAGTACCATGTTCATTGCATTCATGATGCTTTCAACTTCTAGACAATGTACAATTGCCTGGCCGGGCTGACTGGACTGTTACCCTGTTCAAGAACGTGACACTCAGGTTCCTCAGCACTTGGGTCTCTTAAACTGATTATCGTTACAGTTTCAAAGTTAACTATTAGCATGCCTCTAGGAGAGATTATAGGGTGTCACAATAGCAAGAAAAAGAAATGGATTCATCACTGCAAATGAAGCTAGACTTTAAAGAACTTCATCTTTTAATGAAAATGTCTGTGGCTATATGTAAATGAGCAATTCTTTTGAGAAATTAAAACAAGAACATTTACAGATTTTTAATTGCCAACAAATCCACTTACTTTAAACGCATTCCATTTCAGAAATCTTCAGTGATTCCATGCTTATCTCATGGTTAGAGAGAACTCGTCATTTAGAGAAAAAGCATTGTGTGATATTTCAAGGTCCAAAATGAAAGATAAAACTCGAGGTGCCTATAATTTCCACGAGGATTAGCACCTGGTGCCTGTGGATGCCTGCTGGGGGGAGCTTTGGGGCACCTGCCACCTGCGCCCTTGGAGTGCAACAGGCGGACAGTGAGATCTGCAATACACATAGCTGGGGCCCGTGGGAACTGAGGCTGACAATGGGTCTGCAACCACAGAGCACCCTCAGTGAGCGTGAGTGGTGACCATTTTGCTGCTTACGCAGACCACTCCTAGCTGTGGGATGGAAGGATTCCGGTAAAGCTGGAGACTGGGAGTGGATGGGCGGCTTGCATCTGAGCATTCTGATGTTTAACAAATGTTTAAATTTCACTGTGTCTAAATTTTCTTCTGGAAGACAACTAGCTTGCCTTCCTGGTGAGTATGCACGACCAGCGCAGACTCCAGAAAGAGAAAGAGATGTGCCTCCTGAGAACCCACCACCTTGGGTCAGGGAGGTTCCAACCAGAAGACAACTAGCCTGCCTTTCTGGTGAGTGGCGTGTGACTGGAGTAGACTCCAGGAAGAGAAAGATTTGTGCCTCCCGTAAGCCTACCAGTGCATGGGCTAAGAATCAAGGACACCCCCTACCCGGTAAGCAACCTGCTGGTTTGGAGGACTGGCTAAGTTGATAGCAACTATGGTACATAAAGCAACTAAATGCTTGTGTTGTTTGGTTGATCTTGCAGGCCTGGGGCTGGCATTCTGAGCATCTCTTGGGAAGATGTCAGTATGCAATATAGCAAATGTGGGGGATTTCCTTGTGTGTTGTCTTTGAGGCCCAATATTGTTCTCAAGTTTTTGCTTTATTCTGATTAATTTTTTTTGCTTTATTTCATATTCTGTTTTTATTGGTTTTATTCTGTCTTGTTTTTGGTTTGATTTTACTATATCTGATGGAATGGTCAACTATTCTGAGAATAACAAGATTTAGTATAGCAGCTATGGTTTTCCTAGTATCTTGCTTTGAAGTTCTGTACCAGTTCTGCTGTTTTGTTTTGATTGACTCTGTTCTGTTACATTTTGTTGGATTTTACTATCTTTAAAATAAAAAAAATTTTTTTTCTTCCCTGTGATAGAGAAGATATAGTACCTGGCACCTTGAGTGGAGCCTAAAAGGACAGGAAGCACTCTTCAGAGGTCCTACTTTACTATGTGAGTGACAGAAAGCCTGCTGAGCACAGAGGAGAGGAGACAGGATGGGACCTGGGCTTGTACAAGTGCTGGGGAACCCTAGGCAGTTCACAGGGCCTGGAGCACACTTTCCCTGCAGAGAAAGAGTGAGACAGATCGCTGCATAAGGGTTTGATGGAAGAGGTGTCATCAGGTTAACAGTGCATACTCAAGTTTCTTTATAATGCCTGGATTCATGTAATACTATTTTGAGTTTTGTATTTCATTTTCTACTGCAATTATTTTATCTTTCTGATTTAAAATAATTCTTCAGATTAGTTGTGAGCTACAAGATTTTACTTTTTTCCCTCTCCAAAGCTTTGGGAAAGGCATATATTTCACGTAGATTGTTTTCAGAGCTCCTGAGACCTCCTTTCCAACTCAAGGTATAGGAAACCTTGCCATGCCCACTGGGTTAATATTTCCATATTTGGGAAGTACTCTGTGGGAAGATTCATAAGTTTCCTCCTACTCCCAAGTTCTGTTCTGTTTATGTATGGAGAAAACATTAAAATAAAACATAGTGGGAGATGAATGCCCTAGTGGAAAGATTTAATTTAAAGCATTACTTAAACTGCAAAGGAAGGTGGGTAGGGAATAATTAACACCAACAAATTAGCTCCTCTCTGGTGGTATAAACAAAAGATATTCCTACAATAACTCTGACTGCATTGGGCATTACCTGGTAAAGAAAAACATGACCCCAGGTTTATTTTGTTTTGCCAGTAAACCCTGGGCAGATGGAGAATCTCAAAGAAAATGGACACACAGTCTAACAGCAAATTCCAATGTAAAGGGAAATAAAAGTGACACAGCCATGCATCGTTTGAAGTGAATTCTGTCTTATAAATAAAGCAAAGCTGACTCTTGGATGGCTGATATGTTTGCCAACCCTATCTGCTGTGCCAGTTGCCCTCAAACCCCAGGCCACAGAGCAGTACCAGGCCACCCAGCAGAAGACTTGTGGTGGACTCCTAAGAGAAGCCACTCACTATCCACCTGAGCACCTCTTCTGCCCAATGAACAGCTGCAGTATTAGATTCTTCCAGGAGCATGAAACCTACAGTGAACTGCACACTAGAGGAATGTAGGCTGTGGGCTCTTCTGGAGAATTCAGTGCCTGATGATCCAAGGTGGAGCTGAGGCAGAGATGCTAGCACTGAAGAGTGTGGTTATGTGTATCACAAATGTATAAGAATAAAGGGAAGAAACGCTCAAGGAAATGCTCAGCTCTTTAATCCCCAACTCTGTCTGTAGAAATATTATCTTCCACAAAAATGGTCCTTGGTACCCAAAAGGTTAGAGACTGTTATTCAGCTCTAATTTTCTACTTTCCTAACAATGAATTAAGAAGTGAATTAGACTTGTGTTGTCTGCTAGTGAAAGAGAAATGAGAGTGATGAGGTCTTTGAATATTTTCAGACTTGGGAGATGGACCACAATAAACTGGAATACTAGCATATGACAGAGACCTGCCCGGCATGTGAGAGAATCCTAAGTTCATCTTTAGTTATTGAACTTAGAGTCCAGATGGGATTGCTCAGAAAATGTTAGGACATGGAGAGAAACTTGAAGAAATTTATAGAAGGTAATCATGCATTTATTACCTTCCAGCAGGAGGTGGATTGAAACATGAAAGAGTCTGTGTAGGGTAATCTTGCGTTTATTACTTTTCAATATAAGGGAGCCAAATGTGTAAAATATTCAGGAAGTGTTTCTCAAAAAAAGTGGGAAAACATGTCATGTGTGGTAAAATGTATTTAAATATAACTGTTGAGATGCCTGTACAAAAAAATAAACACAGGGCCAGAAACACGGGCAAGAAAGTGCTGGATAACACAACCTTGGGTCAATCTGTAATACTTGATTTCGTCTTTAGGTCAGCAATGCAGAGAAAATGGGGATTTGCAAAACAGCAGCAATAGAGTGAAATCTGTCATTCAGAAGGCTGCTCAGGAAACCTAGCTAGTGATCTGTGGGAGGAGGGAGCCAGTTAGAGGTTTAAGGCCAGTTTGAAGGTACGTGATCAGGAGGAAAGGGCCATGAGAGTGTAGGACCAACTCAACAACTCTCCAGGGTTGAATGTGACCAACCTGGGGAGAAGCTCTACATGTGCGAGGATGCCAGGGTCAGGAAGCTTACAGGACGGCAGTGCTGGCCATGTGCACTGTCAGAGCCATCTCATTTCATTTTGTGAGTCACAGTCAGCACTTGTGGAGCATGTTAAATAAATAATGTGATAAATGACCGATGGTTTGTGTAGGTTTCACTACTCACAAGGATGCGTGAGGGAGAGAAGACACCCTGTGGACTGTGGGTCCTCTGGGCGTTCGGGCAGGTGGAAAGGATTAGCAGGTGATCCACCACCAGGTCGAGGCCATGGGATGCACCCGACTGCAGGTCAAACAATCCACTATTAAACAGTGGACTCTTAACTGAATTAATAACGTACTCAATCAACCTGAGAGTAGGCAAGAGATATACAAGGCACAAAAATGATGGGAAGAATACAAAACAAATAGCAAAATGGTCATGTTGCACAGTTTCAACCATAGTTACATTGAAAACAAATGAAAAGGCAGATTTTCAGACTGCTCCAACACAGCAAGACCCAATTCTTCAAAAAAGAGCATCTGAAATATAAAGACAGGAATAGGTTAAAAGTGAGAAAAGCAAGGGGTGGAGGAAGGAAGGACAGCAGGTTAACACTAACGTCTGTGCCACCATCAGATGACATAGCTGCATTGTTCTGTATTGCTGCTATAAAAGCTGTTAGACATCTAGTGACTTAAAACAACATAAATTTATTTTCTCAAGGTTTTGTGGATTAAAAGTCTGATACAGGTCTTGCTGAGCTGCAGTCAGACGTAGGAAGGACTGCTTATCTTTGCAGTCTCTGAATGAAGTTCTTGTTCCTTAATGTTTCGGGTTCTGGAGGTTATTCACATCCGATCCCTGACTACCCTCCCTCCACCTTCGAAGCCACGAAGGTCACGTTCTCCAATCCCTGCTCCGCAGCCGTGCCTCCCTCTGCCTCTGAACCCACTACAGAGAAGGACTCCCGTAGGACAAGGACTCCTGGGACTGGAAGGGCCACACTGATGGTAGTGGATGGTGTCACCACCACAAAGTTCTTCACACAGCTGCTTCTGCGTGGTCACCCCTGAGTGTCACGTGTGCAGAACATCTTGGGATGAAGATGTGTACACGTGGCAGCCTCTTGGTGCTCTGTGGCACAATCAGTCAAAAGGAGCTTTTCCAGTGACATTGCACCTTTCCAACAGTGATGTCTGTAGGACTGAGGGAGTGACCTTCTGCAACTTCTGAGGGAGGATCGACTTCTTGCCATGGCCAAAACCAGGAATGTCTTCATGCAACTCCAATACCAATGATTCGGTCACATATCAAGGCACCTCTTCTTGTTCAGTTGTGTACCTTTCTTCATAACTGGAGACCTTAAAATTGCCAAATAAGCATAAATGCCTAAATTGTGTGCTCACTGTTTTATTATGTGTATTATGAAAGGTTACTTTTCACTCAGTGCTGTTTTCTTTTTGAATTTTTCCTGGAAATATGCTTGCAAAAAATCATTTTTATTAAATCATTTTTTTCTTGGTGTTAGATGTTTAAGTAAAAATAAAAAGTAGCTGTTTTCCTTCCTTCCTTGGGTGGGGGTACAAAGGGCATGAAATAAGATATTTGCTAAGGCCAACAATTGAAAATTAAATCTGCACTTTATAAAAACCAAAGCTAAAAACATAAAAACCAAAACAACAAGAACAAAAACAAAGAAACAAACAAAAAACCCAATATCATTGTGGGCTAAAAGTAGATAAGAAAGGTTAAATTTATTAGAAGCAATAAAAATCATAACCTGACAAAAGAAAACTGTCTTAGTAAATTAAAGGAAGGAATAAATATTCATTAATATAGGTGGAGATTTTAAATAGGACTTTTCAATGATTGGTAGGACAACTAGATAAAAATTATGAAAATTGTAGAAAATATGAGCTATACTATTAACAGCTCTGACCAAATTAATAATTATAGAACAGTACACAAAACAGGTGCATAATATACACTTTCAAACAGTGCATTCAATATTCACCTAAACAGATAATATCTTAGGTCATAAAATAAATTTCAATAATTTTAAAATGGAAATCTTGAAAATCTATTTTCCAGTTTTAAAGGAAATCATTAGAAGTCTGCAAGAACATATTTATAAAAGATCCAAATATTTGGAAATTAATAAGCTTCTAGAATTCATTTCTCAGAAAAAACTAAAAGAAATTACAAAGTATTTTCAACCAACTGATAATTATAATACAGTAATTCAAGGTTACAGAGTGCTATTATGGCAGTGCTTAAGAAAATGTATATTGTTAAATATTTATTAGGAAAGGTGAGACTTATTTTTTAATCTAAATTTTCAGTATGAAGCCAGTAAAGAAAGAAAAAATTAATAACACATGTATGAAGCAGGGAATACAAATAAGTATAGAAATAATTGATAAATAAAGTAGAAAAAATAGTATAAAACATTAGCAAAGTCTAAAGTTGACTCTAAAAGGTAACAGCACAGTTATACCTCCTAAGAGTATCGATCAAGAAAAAAAGAAAACACAAATGATCAAAACCAGGCTCACATTTTAAGACAGTAAAAGAATCATAAAGAAATATAAAACTAATGCCAACAATGAGACCATATAAACACCATAGCATTTTAGTTGAAAAGATAATTGTAATAATGAGTAAAAATAGCATAGTGTATCTGAACACCTTTGTAATTTATAAAATAATTTTTTTGATTGTTAAACGCTATCATCAAAATCAAAGTTTCTGGGTCTGGGTGATATAGGCAAGTTTCATTAAATGTTTAAGAAAGAAGTAATACCACCCTTACACATACATTTTTCAGGAGAAAAAGCAGTACAGGGAATATTTCACTACATATTTGATGGGAACAGAATTTCCCTGGAAGTAAAATCTATAAAAAGATGCAAAAAAGAAAATTATTGACCAATATATCTCACAGAAATGAGCAAATCAAATACAACTAAATATAGAAACTTCATGTATCATGACCAAGTTTCACAAAACTGTTTGCCCGGGAATACTCATGGCAGCTCACCTCATGAGAGTCCAAAGCTAGGAAAAAGCCTAATGAATGCCCATCGGTATGATGATGGATGCAAAAACTGCAGTGCGTTTGCAAAGCTGAACTCTACAGAGCAACAGAAAGCATGAACCACTTAAGCACATCCTGTGGATGACTCTCAAACCTTATATGAAGACAGGCAATTCCAATATGTGTGAGCTTCTCTAACAACTAGATCCAATCTGTGGTCATAAAAGGCAGAACCAAGCTGCAAGGAGGGGCAAGGAGGGATTACATCATCACCACCCCTGGGCTCTGCCCCCACGGATACAGCCTGAGCCCTTCCCCAGGAGCTGCTTGTTATAATGCAGGGCCGCCCCGTGCTCGGTCTCTTCTGCCTGAAGGTACCATGACAGGACTACCTACGCCTGTCCCACAGTACCGCTCACCTCTCCTGTGCACTGTCTGCTGATCAGTTCTCCGTGTGGAAAACTGATTACCAGCATTTCCATTATTATTTCTCCAGTTAATGGAATGAAAATTACCATGATTATAGCCACAAACAGAGGAAGCAAAATAATGATCATTTGCCTTATGGGGTCATTGTTCTATGTTGTTTAAATGCAAGTATTTCATAATATAATTAATAGGTACTTGATGGCATTGGTAAATAAGATACGAGTTCAAACGTGGAAAGAAGATGGAAAGTCACCATTGTCATCCTTGCTCGGTGTTGAGAGTGGGACTGGGGGTAAAAAAGGGGTCAAAGATCCGTGGCTTTGGCCATCAGTCCTTTGGTGTGTTTTTCCATCTAATCAGCTGCTTGTTGTTGTTGTTTGCCATGCATGAAGTAATCAAGAGTGGGTCGGTTGAGAGGAAGGAGGGGCAAATTTGTGAAGGTTTGAGTTTGCGTGCCTGTCATTTCAAGCATGTTTTTTGTTCCGTTGCTTGTGCACCTTTGTGCTGGTGACAGGAGATGTGCTGGTCCCACGCTCAAGTAACACAACACTGATTGAACGATGGAGACGAGAAGGGTGTATTCTATTAGCCAGTCCCTCACTGAGGAGCTAGCAAGGACTCAGCTTCACATGGAAGAATCTGAAAAACACGCAAAGCTGTCACCTACAACCTGCATTTCGTTTTCCTAGATCTCCACTCCTTGACTTAATTCTAGAAGGGCCCACAGCCGCATCAGCACCGCTCCCGGTGGGGCCATGTGGGAAGCAAGAATGTCACATGGAAAGGCAGAGCTTGACCTGGCTGAGTGCACTGCGTGTGCATTGCAGTGTCCGGGAAGGGCCTGGAAGTGAGCTGGAAGGCACCGCACCGGGCAGTGGAGGCACTGGGCAAGGAGCTTATCTGTGTCTCTAGCTCTGCTCAGGGAGACCAATGACCAGAATTCCTCTTTGAAGTGGGAAACAAAATACAAGAGACACCTGACCCACCGGTGTTTCCACCTGTGAAAGAGAAACAAAACCTTTGGAAGAAGGTCTGGTTTCCACACAACCCAGCATCTTCTCTCTGTTGGGTGTCCACACTTACACATGCAGGGCTTGTCTTCCCATCGGAGCTTTTACATATAATTAACAATTGTTTAAACACTAATGGTCTGTTTTGTGTTACTGTAACAGAATTCCTGAGACTGGGTGATTTATTTAGCTTAGTTTCATTGTGATTCACAATTTTGGAGTGTTGGAAGTTTCAACATCAAGCAGACCCCACCTGGGTGTCTGGTGAGGTCTCAGCTGTGCTTCTAAGCCGACACCAGGAATGCTGCCTGCTCTAGAGGGGAGGGGTGCTCCTCCTCACTCAGGAGAGGCCCTAAGAACAAGGACTCAGCAAGAAAGGAGCAGACGCACCTTGCAGGGCAGCCCCCATCTCAGCCTTGACAACAAAGCCCTCCTGACCTCATCCTCTCTCCAAGGTTCCAAATCTTATAACGTCACCACGGCAACTTGACTTCAACATGCATTTTAGAGAGGACAGACATTCCTACCGCAGCAGCATGGATTCCCTAGCATTCAGACTTGCATTTACCAAAGCTGGCTTTGCATGCACCAAACATAGAAACTCCCTTCAGCCTATCAAGGGTTTGACATCCACCACTGTAGCTTTGAAGATAACCAATCTTTATTGAGCAGATTGTGTGATTCCACTAACTCTTCTCTGGTCCTCTATGCAAGGCGAGGTGAGCTATGGGCCTCACTCAGTGGGTTGGTGGGGGCTGTGAGATTGCTGGGAAAAGGGAGGTCTTAGCCAGCAGGCATCCAGCCAACTGTCACCAAAGCCATTCAGGGATCAGTGCCCTCTGGACTGAAGTTGTGTCCCAGAAATTCTAATGAAGACTCAGTCTTCTACCTCCCAACATTACATTGTTCATTGCATACTTCCCTACATCTGTGTAGGACATTTCACAAGGGGCAGTGTCACTGCAGATTCTCCTACAGCCATGTGTGGTCCTTGTGTTGATTAAACACTGTCCGGGCCACTTCCTCCCAAGGGCTGTGTGACTGTGGCTGAGTTTGCTCCTCTTACCTTCAGTTCCTCATCTCAGAAACAAAGCTGTGTATAATTAAATTATCTTTAAGGGTTCCTATCCAGCTCTGACCTTCTATTCTTCTCTCCTCCTTCAACAATGTGATCTCACATAAAGTATTTTCCTTATATAAGGAAGCAAAGAATGAAAGAAAAAATGGGCTCATTTCATGCTCCAAGTAGTAATTTCTTTGAGTAATTAGTTGAATTTAGTGTTGTTAATGTCATGTATTCCAAGGGTATACCGGGGAAGCTAAATGAAGTTGTGCATAACATGCCCAGCACAAAGTCTTGTATTTTTGTTTGATTAGTGTCTATCACTGCCATCACCGTCACCATGGCCACCTTTCTAGCAGTCAGTTGAAGAGTTCATTCCTTTGCTCCCCAGCACAAGGACAGCTGGGGACAGCACAGGTTCTGAGCACGCCACCCCCAGAGCATGCCTCCAGCTGTGCACGAGGCCTCCCCAGTCTGTCACCCGTGGGGATGCAGTTGAGATCAAGGGAAACCACTTCCTCCCCAACCCTGAGGAGCTGGCT
This sequence comes from Dasyprocta punctata, assembly GCA_004363535.1. NCBI lineage: Eukaryota > Metazoa > Chordata > Mammalia > Rodentia > Dasyproctidae > Dasyprocta > Dasyprocta punctata. Next base: position 37,918 of record RJWM01003081.1, on the reverse strand, counting down.
CCTCTGGGGCGATGAACTTCCATTCTCTCTGACAATTAGTTTCACTTTAAAATATGATAATTCTTTGAAGTCATGCCGAGAGAGGAAATATGGCGTGCTCCACAGTGAGCAATGGAAATATATGGTGGTGCTGGAGACATTAATCTCATTTGCTCCGCACCTGATTTTCCACCGTTAGAATATTGCAGTAAGGCTCTGAGCTGAATTGCAAACGATTCAGCTTGGTAAAGTGGATTAGTTGGAACCAATGCAGGGCTCTACCTTATAACTTTCCTTTCAGCAAAAGTGATATTCAGATATATAGTCTGAGGCTGGGACTGGAAACTGTGATGTTCTGCTTTTCCAGCTCTAAAAATATTAAATAAGAATAGAGGCAAGCAAAACAGGTACCCGTGGTCTGGACTTTCTAAAAGTATTTAGGTCTTAAATAACTTTTATCCAGCCAATGCCTTTTCTCAAAAGAGAAACCTATTGTGAAAAGTGTTCACGAAAATACTTTGGATGAGAAGTGGAGGATTGTTAGTTATGCCCATTACCACTACAAAAATGGTCTTACATCTTTTCCCAAGGATGCAGATTTAACCGATATCATTTAGCTGATGTCATTAAATTCTGTGGCTTTTTATTAGACTGGTCTGGGACTTGGGTGAACTCACAGCTAGCAGTTTGATTAGGTTGTTTTGCTGATTCCAATACTGACCTGGCCTTGCTTTCTCTCTGAATTTGTTCCATGTCTCGTGACCATGTGGGAGTGTCCTGGATTGACTAGCATCCACCTAAGACACAGGCCCACCTGCGACCTCAAGAGCTGGTCTGCATGCAAACAGGAACCTTGCAAATACAATTGCTTTTGAGAAGAGTCCCTGCTGAACTAGCGAGGGTCCCAGGTCCCAGGAGTCCTGCCCCATATTGAGGGGTGGAGATCCTCGCACAGCAGAGAGCCTGCTGTGTGAAGCCAGCAGAGCTCAGTGGCTTCATCCCCAAGCCCAGGCGCACCCAGCATTGCTGCGACCACCAGAAGCTGGGAGGAGACAAGGGAGACTTCTTTCCCAGAGCTCATGGCGGGAACACGGTTCTGCCGGTGCACCACACTTCTAGTCTCCAGCACTTTGAGGGAATAAATTCTTTCTTTGAAGCCACTGGTCTGTGCTCCTTTGCTGTGGCTGTTCTAGGAAGCTAACATGAGCAGGGAGGCTGCAGACCCAGAGGACAGCCTCCTCCTGGTCTGGCATCTACTCTGCTTAGTATATGAGCTCCCCAAGAAGCCTTCGGATCATTCACACATCTCTCTAGTGTGCATACTCTCCTTTGCCCTCAAGATAGTGTCCTTGTTCTCCAATGTGCCAGTTCTCATGCCATCTTCCTTCAGCTGTGGTTACAGGGACCACATCCCTGCAGCCTTTGATCCAATTTGGGGAACTGCACCAGGTTCCCTTCACATCAGGCCTGTACCCCAACTGTTTCCTTTACTGCCCAGCCCCTCATTTCCATTTTGGGAGAAACCATGGCTCAGGTCAGCCAGCTGATGAGTCAAGTGTGCTGGGAAAGCCAGAAGTGGGGTGGCCATGAGTGAGGAGAGCCTTGTTTCCCAGAACTTCAGAGAAAATCACATGGAAAAACCAGGTCCAGTTGAAACAGTGGCAGAACCTCAGAAGAGCCCTGCAGGATAGCAGTAGGGTCTTGGAAAATGAAGACTGGAACTGAAGGATGTAGAAGGAGGGTATACAGGTAGGAAAGAGTGGAAGTCTTGAGCCAGATTTCCTTGAGTCCTGCCTGAGACAGGAGCCTCCCCTAGCTGTTTAGGGACCCTGCAGAGATACTAATGAGGAGAAATTGTCCTCTTTAAGATCTACCCTATGACCACTCATTGCCTACCAACCTAAGACCATGGTCAGGTCTCCGTCTATCACCAGGCAGAAATGCAGCCTTGGTCCTGGGAAGGAGGCACTCACACAGAGACCTGCAACAAGCATCTGAGGAACTGGGCACACATGTCTGAGGCTGCTGGACAAGGCTGCAAGGGAGAAACTGGGTATTAGGTTTGGGGAGAGGAGAAGTTTCAACATAGTATGACTCACCCATGACCAGGAAAATATATTTTGACTGGAATTCTGGGAGCTGATCCAGTCAAAAAATCCTACAGTAAATGAGCCGGCTGTTCCTTAACTTCCTTGGCAGAACTTTGAGGAGGGAGTTGTTAGCCTAAAGATGGCACCAGTGCTGGAGGAATTCCCTATGTGAGACCAGATGTCCCATGTGATGCGGGGGACCTTCCTTCTCCCAGACAGTGAGGAATGCATGTGTTTGGGCCACCCAGAAGTGCGGTGGCTGTCACCTTTAGGTGTAGATTGTCAGTCGGGTATTATGACATGGGGTGCTAGGAGGAAGTGACAGAAAACAAGTAATTGCTCTTAGCCACCTGGGGCAAAGTGGGAATAATGACCTGTGTGAACAGGAGCCAGCAGGAGTATGCGGTGTGGGCTAATAGATTGATGCGCAGGAAGGGAAGTATGTTTTTTCCCTTGGGCTGGAAAGAATAGTGGGGCATTGATGAAGAGAGGAGGAGAGAGGGGCAAGGAGGGAAGTAAGGGGAGGAAACTATAGATCTATCTTCAGGTTTCAAATGGAAGTCAGTCTACAGGTCTGAGTACATGGATGAAAGGGGACAGCAAAGCCCATTGAAGGACTCTGCAGACCTCAGGGCTGCCCGTGATAACCTCGCCCAAGGACACAATGGACTTGTAGCCATCTCCCCTGGTGACTGTCCCCAGTAAATGGGTAACCCTCAGACAGAACGAAGAACTGACACCAGTGCCAAAAGCCAAAAAGGTCATAGTGGTCTTCAAGTTAAATTACAATCTAAAAGGATGGGATGTTCAGCTGGCTTCTGGCCTGACTGTGTGTCACAGGGACCCAAAGTGCCCATGAAATTGATTTATCTGGGCCCCTTTTTTCTAGGTCGTAATCAGGAGGGACATCCTTAATAGCTGGCATCACCCTCTCTTTGTTCCTTGACCCATGATGTAGAAGTCAGTAGAATAGCAATGACCTGGCCGAAGCTGCTTAAACCCTCCTGACACCTCCACCCAAGCTAGTAAATCAGAGTAAGTAGCTTATCCAGGCAAAATGATAGTGAAGGAGAACGTGGATACATCCATGGAAATGGGAACAGAACTGTAGATTTGTAGTCCTGTGTTAGTGACCTGGAGAGAGCAGTCACCCCCATCATGAGACATTAATGTTTTGGTGAGAAATATGACTCCTCTTATGAGCCCACAAATGGAGAAGCCACCGAGGAAGCTGCACATAGACTCTCAATCCCGGGCTCTGTCTCATCAGACCTGGTCCAGCTACTGCTGTCTATTCAACCTGCCATCAGGAGCAGCCAACACTAAGTCTCCAAAATGGCTTCATCCTCTGAGATGACCAGCTTGCTATCTGGTGAAACACCGAGCCCTTCAGCCTTGGGCAGCAGGGCTTTTTCCAACAGTAATTGCTTTCTATTTAGATACAAGTTTTCCTTCCATGGTCAGAGGTTAATTTCTGCCAGAACAACTAAGCAGAATGTTAAATGCATCGATATTCTGATTTGCTTAGACCAAGGGACCCAGTTTTTGTATGTGTATACATGGAATTCACTTATTGTACAATATACCTCTTTTCTCAGCTATGGTTTCCCCATTATAATGGTGGGCTATTCTACTGAAGTCTTCATTAGGCTTCAGTTTCATGGCAGTCTTTCTGTGGGTAGAGTTGTGTATAGTCAGCTTTTTTGCCACTGGACACGATGTCCAACATGTATGACTTAAAGGAAGAGAGGTTCATTTGCTTCAGCTTTTAAAGGTTTCAGCTTATGGTCAGTTGGCTCCAAGATAATCAGGGCTGAAGGGCATGGGGGAGCCAAGCTGCCTAGTTCATGTCGACTGGAAAGTACAGAGGAGGGACAACACCAGAGAGGGAGGAGTGAGGGAGCAGAGACCCCAAGGCTGTGCCTCCACGACCCATCCAGACACACCCACAAGCGAGCTCCACCCTAACTGCTACATGGTGTTATTATCCCCCCAACTGTGGCATCCACACTAAATCGTTGTGGCACCTGACTGAATAGCACTGCACTGTATGGCTCTGTCTTCAACAACGGGCACACCCCTGTCTGAGAATCACAAGGTGAAAATGGCATTAATCTCTCCCACCAAGTTCTTAGTCAATGATTTGTCAAATCTGAATATTCATTCTCCAAAATATGAGTTCCAAAAAGGGAATTCCTTTACTGACATGTTCAATGAGGCTCCCACTGGATGGGACATTATCAATCGCTCTATTTGGGCTCCTGAGGCCAGTGAATCAGTGGACAAAGTCAGAGGCCACAGCATTAATGGATGTTATTTACCCCATTCAACGTGTGTGGCTCAGCTGCAGTAGAGTGACTGTGTGTATGAATCTGGAAAATTCACTGAGTTTCCTCAGTGTATCCATCTTTTACTATGGATGCACTGAGAGTATGGAAAACTACAGTAGTCATGGTCTGACAATTAATAGAAATATAGTTAGGGACTCGGGGCTCAAATTCCTTGATGTAGGTCTGGAAACCAACAGAGGCAGCCTTCAGTGTTGACCAAAGTAGAGGAAATCTTGGTGACAGACAATAACAGACACTTGTCTTGGCATTGGGATCACCTGTAATGGAGGAGGGAGTGTAACTTTTTCTCCTAATGCTCTTGAATACAAATCCTGTGGAGTTGGTGTCTACAACTACCACCCGGGTGCAATGGTAAAGCTCCCCTCAGAGTTAGCTCCCGATGCTCACCCTCTCAGTATTAACAGGAAGTCTGTGTGGGGGGTGCATAGCCCAGAGATCGGTACCTGTGGGAGTAGGTGCGGGGCTGGGTAGAGAAGGACTGAGCTATAATCCAGACTCAGTGGACCTCACAGGTCACTCTGGAACTTGGTGCCTTCTCAGACTGGGTGGACATGGGGAGTCTGGATGTGGGCAGCTCTCAGGATGGCTGTGGCACTGGACATGAAGCTCCCTTTAGCTGAAGGCAAAGGTCAGAGAGGGCTCTGCTGAGAGCTGTCAGCCACTGACTCTCTTAGCAGGTGGGCAAATGTGTGCCCCGGGTAGAAGGTGGCATGGACAGTGCACCCCAGGATTTGGGAAGCATGGAACACTGAGAGCTGAGGAGAATAGCTGGATGCCAAGGAAGACAGGTGGGTCAGCCCCAGTGCATAGCACACCGGGGTGGGGATCCCTGAGCAGTGACACCTGGAGATGAGGGAAGCCAGGACTGGAGGGGTTCACCAAGGAAAGACCCCAAGAAGGGGCTGACTCTGTCTATATCCATGGGGGAACTTCCCACCATCTGCCATCCTCAGGTCTGCTTACTCATTTGTGATTGTGTATTTCATGTCTGAAATGGGAATTACGGCTATGTCAGTCTCAATATGTTATTGGGATGCTGAAATGAGGCAATATTTTAAAGCACTTCAACAATATTATGGAATAAGTTCTGTAAAATATTTCATTCATTAATAAAAATGGGTCAGGCAGCAGCATTTATACCAACCATTAGAAAATACATGCAAAAGAAATACTGGCATAAGCAGATATCTGGGTACAGTTGGCTAGGGAATATCAGATAATGGAGAAAAGGGTTATTTTTTTTAAAGGAGGAAAGTAATTGGTCACCTTTTAGGGAAATTAAACCTTTTCATGAAAATTTGGGAATTATGTTTTATGCTTTAAGATATATATCTACATACATATACTTATAGTCAGTTACATATTATATGTAAGTACAACATGTAATTACAGATTTTATGTAACTATAATAAATATGATGATGTAAACAATGTGGAAATATTTCTTTAAATCAAAAGAAATACTACATACCTATAACAATACAGGCTGGAAGAGAAAGGGTTATACTTTATCTAACAAGATTTATTACAAAGAAGAAAAACTAAGTAATAATTTTCTAAATGACAATGAGAATTCTTTCAAAGATTTTTAAAGGCACATTCAGAGAGACAGCTATTCATTCAGATCATTTTTTCCTGTTAGGTTGCAGAGTAGGGATTCTGTGCACAAAGATACCGGTGACTGTTTTGCTGAGCAGATGCAAGGCTGTGGCCCGATTCGTTACTGTCTCAGGCTCCAGCTCGCCGCTCCTCTCTCTTTAGCTCCCTCCGTGCCCTCGGGCCCAGCTGGTGAGAAGTTCCTTTCTGCACACTCCTGGGTGAAGGCTGTGGAGTGCCCGCAGCTTCGCTCCCCCGAAGTTTTCCTCATTACTGAATTCCCAGTGGCCGTGGTCACTGGATGGCACATTTTAGGAGCATGTGTCCAGAGCACACAGTGGTACAAACACTAGGTATATTCTGGAAAAATGAGTCAATGAGTCCCCAAAGCAGAGGATGGTGGACAGATATATTCCCCTCAGTGAGGGGAGGTGATGGAGAGTGGAAATGATGGGAAATCAGCTTTGCTTTGGGGCTGGCTACAGAAAGATCTCTCACGCTACACCAGAAGGACTGTGCCACTTATGAACCCAATCCATCTCCCAGTGGGTAATTAAATAGCTGTACCAGACCTTCTTCATCCCCAAATCTGCAGTCTTTCAAACACACTTGAACACATGCACACACAATCACATGCACACACACACAGATACTTGGTTTCCACTTATTAATACTGCATGTTTGTTTGATATTAATGCCTATCCAAATACCTACTCAATTATTTTTTAATAATTGATGATACCATATGAAGTGATAACTAGCAATTGCTTCACGTCACCAAGTCATGTCACGATTTTCAATTGAACATTCTGAAAAGTGTCACCTTGAGGACTCTACACTTACACATGACAGGGACTGAGATGCTGTTAAAAGCGATCTACTGAGGTAGGGTGATTTCCGGTAGAGGGATAAATGATCACAGTTTGTGCCCTGAACTCTCAGTTGATTCAGCAAGCGTGCTCACGAGGTGTCACACACACCAGGGTGGGGCACAGGTAAAGGCCAGCAGGCCCCGCCCACCCGGGAGAGTGGACATGAGCAGAGCTGTCACGGGGCTGCAGGAACTTGTTGGCCCAGACAGAGAGGCCCTGGGGTCTACAGTGTTGTCAGACTGGTGCAGTCAATGTGTGTACAGCTTTGGTCTTCAAGGTGATCATCCTTATCCTTAATGGCTGAAATAGAAAATAGTTGAGGACTGGCATTAGGCACAAAAAGATAAAACCAAGGGGAACATTTAAAAAAATAAAAAGCAAATGTTAGGTTGCTCATGAGATTAGACTCGCATTGCAGTCATGACAGCATGTACCTGATACAACGTGCAGGGGACCCTTCAACAGCCCAGGTTGTGGATTTTTATGCAGATTTTTAAAGAGATTCCTGACAATTTGCAAAAATTCACAGATGAAGTATGTTGCTCAGTAACTTCAAAATAGAAGCAAAAAGAAAATGTCCTACATGCACAAAATAGTCTATTTTATTATTTATACCATAGCTTATATAAAATCTATTATAAAAAATTAAAAATCTCAGAAGTTTTGCACAAAAAGCAGACCACATGCGGCCGCACTTGCAGTCTGGAGGAAGTGTCAGCACGTGCAAAGGCGTAAAGACACAGTGTAAAGTTGCAGAAGCTTGAAGTCAACAGTAGTGCATATCACGCTGTGGTAGGAATTTCACAGCCACCTCCTTTCGTCCTTGCTGAGAGTTCAAGCCTTATGAGTCCCTACTTCAGACACCTTGTGACCACTTGTGCGTGAGCAGTTCATCTCCTCTGTAAACTGTGTATCAGGGTACAAAGTGATCTCTCCTGCGTCTTGAACGTTCTTCACCACATATAATATTCATGTCATAAACATACGTGCTAACCAGCAGCTTAGGTTGCTAGGGGGACTTCCACTCAAGGGCAATCACTAAAGTTCTGGGGAGTTCACAGTGACACGTGGTTTCACCTGCTGTGGGGTTCACTGTCCCTCAACTCCTGGCACTGTGCAAGAGTCATCTGCATTCATAAACAAAATACCATTCTTACTAATATATGATTAACTATTTTACGTTAAAGCATAGCAATTGACAAAAATCTCTTCAATTTCAAAAGTATCATAACATTTACCTACCCAGTGGAAGATTTTAGGTTCCATCAAATTAAGCAAAAATAGGATATTCATACCATAAAATCACATCAAAAATGTTTAATTGTATTGTAAAACATATATAAAGCTGAACATAGTGATGCACAGCCATAATCCCAGTACTGCGGGAGATGGAGGCAGGAAGATCACAAGTTTGAGTCCACCCTGGGCAATTCGGGGAGATCTTGGCTAAAGCAAATAAACAAGCAAACAAACAAATAAATAAAAAAGGGCTTGGAATGTAGCTCAGTACAGAGGCCCTAATACTGAAAAGAATGATAAAAGAAATGATAAAAGAAAGGAAGGAAAGAAGGGAGGGAGGAAAAAAAAGAAAAGAAAGGAAAGAAAGAAAAAAGAGAAAGAAAGAAAGAAAGAAAGAAAGAAAGAAAGAAAGAAAGAAAGAAAGAAAGAAAGAAAGAGAGGGAAGAAAAGATGTATCAAATTTAGCACAGCAACCACACCAATGTGTGTCCCTCAGGGATGTTAGCTATGTCTGCATTGCTATGGTGCAGGTCTTCAGCACCTGCTCACCTTGTGGAAGTGAAGCAGAGTAAGACATTAGATAATAATGCCTTTCCCTGTCCCGAGCTCCTGATAGCCATTGTCTTAGTTGCTTTGCTCCTCGCTGAGAGAAAATACCTGATGCCCAAAGTTAAAGAAGGGAAGGTTTAATTGATCCACAATTTGTAGAGGTTTCAGTCCACAGGCGGCTGGCTCCAAGGCAGGGTGGCAATGTAGAGGCACTGCAGAGAACAAACAGTTCATGGTAGGTAGAAGGTAGCAAAGCAACAAGGGAAGGCTACAGCTCTTTCTTTCCCTTGTATCTTATCCAGGCTACTCAGGGCAGGCAGCACTCACACTCTTAATCCTAGTGCCCTCAATCCTAGCACTGCACCATGAAATCTATCCCAGCATCACACACCCTGGATGTAGTCACCTCTGAAGAAGCCTCACCTATGACTGCATGAGACTTTGGGGGACATCTGGACACAGCAACTACAACTACCAATCCTACTTCCCATTCCTAGGAACCTGACTACCTGATACTTCATATGAGAAGATTTGCAGAGTGCACATGCTTAGCTTATTTCATTCCCCCACTGTCCTCATGGTTCACCTGTGTGGTAGCAGAACTCCCTTCCTCTCTAAAACTGTGCAATATTTTGTAAAAAAAAAAAAAACAAAAAACAAAGACTAATGCATATCAAACATCACTTCTTTCTACATTCATCACATTTAAAAAAATAATGTTGATATGCTTTAATATTTTTTCTCCTTTTTATTTTAGACCACGTAAAAATATAAAAGTGAACAATTTCAAATACTTTCCTACCAGCCAAGGTTAATTATATTCATAGTATTTTATGTATTTCCTTCATGCTATTTAATATGTACTTTTTCCTCACTGTTGATTTTAGCCCACACATGAATAATAATTTTCTCGTGTGAGTATATGACTGAAATTCATTTAATGACTGCAAACACCAACCAAATAACAGACATTTATAGGATGAGAGAGAGAGATAGAGAGAAAGAAAGAGAAAGAGAGACAGAGACAGAGACAGAGAGACAGGGAAAGGGAGGTTAGAACCTTGTATGCCATGATACAGCCGCGGTGACACAAAGAAGTAACATTTGAGAAATAAGAATAGTTGTTTGTATCCATATCTCATCAATTTCTTCTAATAGTTTACTTGTATCTCAGAGTTTTTGGTTTTAAGCTATTTTATTTCAGTTTAGTAAAGTTTCTTGAAATATAAATGAACCAGTTGTTACTGGAGTAAAGAAAACACATGCATTTTTGGATATTTGCTTCTTCAGGGTTTTTCATACATATGTTGAAATTATGAAACTAATGTGTGGTTTAGATTGCCAGGAGTAAAATCATCCTAGTAATTAAAACAACATTTATTTTATTGACTTTGGTACACATTTCAAAAACACTATGTAGTGTTTGCAGTAACTGTCCTTGCTTGTGTTTTGGTTTCTCTTTACATTTCTCGCACATGTCGGGAGCACGCATGCCCACCCATGCCCACATCCACTTGGGTTCCTGTATATCTGTTACGGGGTGCAGTGGGACACTGAAGCAGTGGACTCACCACTTTCAAGGAGAGTACCTGGGACTGGTGCTCTCCTCCTTTAGTATTTTATATTAAAGTCCTGACAATATTTACGGGGTGAGACAATCTTTCTTTTCTTACAAATTCATGTACTTATAAGCCCATGAAAAATCCCAAAAAACTGTTAACCAAGAAAAAGATTGGATCCAGTTTCAGAATTTCACTTCCTAAAACTCTGTTCTCTTTTCCCAAAGCAATTTGCTCAGCAGGGCTCTTTCCAGCAGGTACTGTGCCTGGTCCTCCCAGAACCCGGTTCAATCAAACTTTCCTTCCCCGAACCTCGAGCATTTTAAATTGCTTCAGCACAAAGTCTTAATACTGCCTGGTTGTCTTTCCTTGTAGCATAACAAGAGCTGACTGAGAGATGAAGTGAATGGATAGTGAGTTCTCTGTATTCTTTACCAAGTACTAAACTACATGTCACTGAATGAAAAAACATTTACTATCACTAAAGATGTTAGGAATATGTTAGACTTTCTACAAAGATGAGTTAGGAAGACAGGTTTCTTTGGAAAATGATTTTGATCAGTCATGGAAAAGATGGCATAACCCTAAGGACATGCTAAAACAAATGAGAGACAATATGTAAACTGAAATGCAAAAAAAAATGAGAGATTTTACTGTTTATCATTTATTTGTATTTATTTAACTGATACATAAAATCGTATGTGTGATAAGGTACCATGTTGTATTTCAAGAAATTAAACCTAGGGCTTTCATACTTAGTTACATACCCAGTCCTTTCTTAATAAAATTTGTTTATTTATTTATTTAGATACAGCTTTCTTACTAGATAATTAAGATTTTGAGGTTTGCTTTAACTTTGGATCTTTCTGCCTCAGCCTTCCAGAGGGCTGGGATCACAGCTCTGTGGCTGGGATGTGGGGCTTGGGCTAGCGGGTGCTTATGCACAGTCTGTTTGAAATCTGAGCACTGATTGATTTGCTCTGAACAATACTTTCAAAAGCAATGTCATTGTGAACCTCATTCTTCTCAGTTGTATCAGCTTGACCTCAGGTCCACAGTTGCACAAGTATTGAACAGTCTGATGTGGTGCCTGGGTTGAAATTTCCTGGGTCATTTACAGAAACAGCCCCTCCTCCAGGCCCCGGTTTCCTCAGGACAGATTTCCAACCTCCTTTGCTCAATCACATGGAAAAATAAACAAATTTATAACGTACGGCACACCCTGCATTGCCCAGGTCCACAGCACAGCTTCCATGCACCTGCTATGGAGAGAGGTGGAAACCGAATGCAGCAGTTTTACCTCTTGCAGGAGAGCGGAGTCCCTGGGACTTGCAAGGACCGTGACTCTTTGTTAAAGATCTGATCGGCAACGATTCTGTGACTTGCAGACCAAGACTGGACATTGCTCATCTCCTCTGAGAGCTTTCCTGGTCTTGCGCGAAGGCTCCTCTGCTGCCTGCAGACTCAGCCGTGTCCTCGCACTGCAGCCCAAGAGAGAACTCAAATCCAGGCGTCTGCAGGCTCCACACCCTGCGCTCCTCTCCAGCCGCTTCCTCTTCAGGGTAAGAACCTGACACAGCCCGAGTAACTCATGGATGGGTTGATTTGTTGTCTGAATAAATAAACTTATGCCAGGAAAGTGGGCGAAAGTTAGAAGACAACTCCAACACTTTATAGCTGAACAGACACACAAAATAATCTTCTTTCTTTATGTTTTCAGAGACTTGGGGCAGAGAAACAAAATAAATGCATTTTTAATAACATTACATTGTAAGAAAAGAGAGGGAGATATTTCAGACTTGAAGTCCTGTCGATTTCTGTCTGTCAGCTTCCTGTTTACTCTCGGAGTCTGTTTTTCCATAATTTTAAGGTTTTTGTTTGTTTGTTTGTTTGTTTGTTTTGATCCCTGAGAAGAAATTCTTCAGCATAAAAATGTGGAGAGTACCTGGGCTATAGTGACATCTGGTTTATTAAATTAAATATTATTAGTATTTAACGACATTTTTAGACAACACCGAGAAGAGGAAATATTGAATTATTGATGCTAAATTATAAGGTCACTTAAATAGTTTTATTTCAGTTAGAATAATTAACAAAGTTTATTTTTAGAAATTAGTTAGAATGGACAGCATATTACTAAGATTTCGAGGTCCAGAAAATCACCTTGTTCAATAACTATATTTTGCAGGTGAGGAAGCTGAATTTTGGAGTATCGCAGAGTGTTTTGTCACTGGAGATGTTGGAAAAGGGATTTTCAGGATACAGTAGTAACAGGATAGAGTGACTTGCGAGGTGGAGATTTAAAGTACACTCTCAGAGAAGAAGAGTGTGGGCTCTCGAGAGGGACAGGAGCCTTCGAAGCTGGAGCTGGGTTTATCTGTGGGGTGCTGGGCACCTTCATGGGGGTCTGTCGAGGATGTGCGTCACTCTGTCAGGTCACCTGTCTCGGGAGCTGCGTCAGAACAGGTTTGAAGTTGAGATCGGCTCCTCACTAGTGCTGCTTCTTTGAGGGCGCAGGAAGCACAGTTTGCAGGTGAAACGCACCCTTCTGAGCCTGAGGAGGGTTAGGAGAAGGACTCAGATGGGAGTAGGCAGGGCAGGAAGTGGCCACGTGGCACGCACAGGCACACTGCCACGCACGCGATCTGAGTGCCCTGATATCCAAGCTGGAATCCTCGTATAACGCGAGTAGTAGGGTCCCCAGGTGCGTTTAGGGACTGGGGTACCCCCTAGTTCTCTCCCTAGCTGCCCTCCAGCTTCCTCCCTAGCTAGTCAGGAGAAAGGACATTGACACTCCCCTGAGATGGCAGGGCCAGGTTCCTGATGAGCTCATGCAGAACTAGGGCAAGGTTTGGGAAAAGGAGAGATGCTGTTTAATTGTCTGATTTAGGGTTGTCAGAAACATCAGGGTACCTTCAGTTGTTAGGAAAGATTTGTGTTTTGGTGGAATGTCCTCCATCTAGGGGACATTTCAAAGGATACGATGTATTTCAGATTTCCCTGAGTGACATTTGTGAAGGATGCTAAACTCCTTAGATAATATTGACCCAGTGATCTCACAAGATTTCCAAGGGAGGATGGCAGAGTTTGTACCTGGACAATTGGAAAAGTCATGTAGTGTGTGTGTGTGTGTGTGTGTGTGTGTGTGTGTGTGTGGAGAGAGAGACAGAGAGAGAGACAGAGGGATTGAGAGATAGATTCTCGCAGTGGACTGGTAAAATGTTTAAGGATCAACTCCTCAGGAGGAAAAGGCTGGGCTTCATAGCATTTGCTGATTTCCAAGCTGTGAATGCTCCCAGGGTGGTGGATTTCTAGCACCCACGTGGCTGAAGAAAAGTTAGGAGGTTGTAGAAAAAAGTCCACTCTTAGGAGCTGGTGTATGTAGGTTCCAGCCCACCACTGCTATTTGTGTGTGCACATGAATTTATCTGTGAAAAAGCTGGTCAACTTTAGGTTATCAAGAGGTTACGTTGCAAATAGCTTAATGAGCACTTCAGCCTCTATTGACCTCATTTCCTCTCATGTCCATCTTTGCTCTCATGGGACATTTATTTGCCTCTTGTGAATCCCGAGAATTATTACTCCCCACCCCCAAAAGAAACAATCATGCATCTGAATTCCGAGCTTGGAGACAGTCCTGGGACACTGGATTAGTGGCTGCTGACCCAAAGTGGAAGGCTCTGCTTTTGAGTTGTCTTTGTGTCTGTGGCTGCCTGAACCCCATCTGGCTACACTTCCTGTGCCTGCTGCCCATAGGGTGGGCAGCACAGACTGTCTTCAGACAAGGGTGGCCCCTCTCCTTTAACCTTGGATGTGGTCTTTGTTCATGATGTGTCTGTTAACTAGATTGAAAAGTGCCTCACAGGAGTAGAATGGGCTTCTGGGTGTTTTCAGAGATGAGTGTATGTGGACCCTCCATGCAATGGGCTTGTAACCTGGGCAGGACACACGGGAAAGAAAGAGGAAGTTGGTCAGCATTGTTAAATTTTTGTTTATTTATTTATTTATTTTTGGTCAGCGTTGTTGCTGACCAAAACCAGCGTTGGTTTTGCTTCCATGGAAAAGCAGAATGCAGCTTTTGCTGCCCTTGCCTATATACATCAGACTCCACTTTCTTCATCCTCCAGCACAGACCTATGTCAGCCATTCTCCGGGGAGCTCCTCGTCCCCTGGTCTTGGGCTAGTGATGTACTTTTGGTTCCTCTTTTTCTGTGGCTCCCAGTTTCTGCGAATGAGCAGCTACTGGACTCCGCACCTGTTGGGTGCCCAGGTAGCCACAGTGGGCTCTGATCCCATGAGCTCATCTAGTATATTAAATTCCTTCTTATATTCTAAGGACTCTGCTCTTTTAGAGAACCCTAGTCAATACATCAATCATAGCCACACACCCAGCAACGTTTCCTAGGACAGACTGTCAGGGTCTGGGGACTCAGGGGTTCTGGCAGGTGAGGTCTGCTTCCTCATTTCCCTTACTCCCCTTGGACTGATTGGGTCCTCTGGTTTTGTAGGAAGAGTCCTGAGGTGCGGCCCTGTGGTGAAGAGTACCATAGGCATAGACAACAACCTGCAGCCTGAGTGCTGCCACCCATGGGTGAGCTATAACTTTTCAAACCTTCGTCATCCTTGGGCTGCTGAGTGTGCGATGGGCTGCTGCCCAGAGTAGCAGTTTTCAGTATAGACCAAGGGGAAAAGGAACAGCAGTTACCACAATATTTACTATCATTAAAACAGAGTATTGTAAAACCAAATGATTGGGCTCACTGTTTCATGGAGTGGGAGGGAAGATATTAATAATAATCTCTTCATGAGGGCCCAGTGCCTGGTTTAGCAGTGCATGTTCTCAGCCCTCAGCAAGTTTTCACATACAGTTCTTTGAAGTTTTCTTTAGAGCTGTAGAAATGTTTTTTGCTGCTATACTGAGCCTTGGTAGAACTGCAGCAAGGGTCTGGGGGCTCTGCAGTACCCTGGGGTGCTTACTATGACCACGGACTCAGAAATCATCAGGAGATTTCTCGTGAAGACTGACTTCAACATTCACTTCCATTCCAGCCCTTGGAAGCAAATTTGTGCTTTGTTTGATTTTAATGCCTAATAATCTGTTGCTGACATTTTGCTTTAAGGAAAGAAGTAAATCACTAAGTACTAAGAAAGTATCACGTACGATGGGCCACATAATTATTCATAATCACCTTCGGTTTCCTTAACCAGCCTTATGATTTCTCTATCAGTATTTAAAAATATGATATTTTGACCCAGGCTGTTTGGGGTCTCCAAGGGAATTGATTGCTTCTTCACCTGTTCCTGCTCCTGCTCCTGTTCCTCCTCTTCCTCTCCTTTCCCTGTCCCCTCCCCTTCCCCTCCCTCTCCCCATCCTCCTCTCGCCCCTCCTTCTCTTCTTCTCCTTCCTTCTCCTTCTCCTTCCTTCTCCTCCTTCTCCTTCTCCTTCCTTCTCCTCCTTCTCCTTCTCCTCCCCTTCCTCCCCTTCCCCTCCCCCTCGCTCTCCCCCCTCTCTCTCCTTCTTCCCCGTGGAATTGGAAGAGTACTCTTACTGGCATTCTCAGGGCATTATTTCACAACCTGGGTGTGTCCCCTCCCTGCTGTCCTGGCTCTGCCCTCAGGAATGGCTTGATGCCACTGTCTTGGCAGTAGATTTCTTATAAAAGGATGAGTTTGTCTCCCCCTTCCTCCCTGTGTCTCTCTTGCCCACTGCCTTTCTGCCTTCTGCCACAAGGATGACACACAGATAACACGCAAGTGTGACACAAAGTCCTTGTCAGATGCCCACCCCTCAAACTTGGACTCCCTAACCTGCAACATCATCGGCCTACAGATTTCTGTGCTTGTAAATGTCCCCATCTCAGAGATTCTCTTCTGGTGACATCAAGTGGATTAAGGCAATCCTGTGACTTCTGCTTTCATGGAATAGGAATCCTAATACATTTGGGAAATAATCAGAACGAAGTTTCTCTAAATTCATGCAGTTCTTCACCCCTTGTGTCTTTCAGACCCATCTAGTACAGCAGCAAGGTTCATAGCAGTGATGAATACTCGTTTCTACCCCAAGCATTCTTCTGGGTGCTCATTGTTCCTTGTTAGCGTTCATATTTCCTAACTTTGTGTAACATTTCATACGCTGAGGTGGTAATAAGAATAACCTTAACTGCCATCACCATGTTTAGGAGTGAGGGTGTATGACAAAGATCCAGGAGGGACTCAGTAGTGTGGGAGGCTGGGAGCCACAAGGAACCCCCAAGAGAGACGGCAGTGATGTGTTCCCACCGAGAGTGACAGTGAGTCCAGATCCAGGAAACCCCATCCTGCCTCTGCTTGAACCCTGTGACGTCGTCCTTCAGCTTCTCCGCAGCTTAGCTCTGCTGTGTGCAGTGGGCCATGAGTGATTGCTCTACAGTGAACACCACGATTGTTATGGATTAAAAATTGGTGGTCAACTTAGCACCAGCTGAATTACATCAGCAAGGTGTTGAGTATAGATGGTCCACCTGAGGAAAGTTACCTGCTAAAATAGAGACATGGAGAAGAAGAGCGACGCGTTGTGGGTTCTTTCAAGAGTTGCTGTTTCAAATCGATGGTTCTCCTAGAGGAGCTGGTTTTCACAATATGGATTCAGACATTATCATTGGAGGAGCTTGGGACCTCATCAATGAGAGTGGCTGTGGTTCACCTTGGGGGAACTCTGCTCCTCACATTGTGCATTGCTTCCTGGCTCTGGAGGAGAAGATGTGTGCTGGAGAAGCTTGTAGCACTGGGCTTGCTGACCTGTATTTGACTGCTTTCATCGTCGGAGGAGCGTGGGACCTCACTGTCACTGAGGATGGCTGTGGTACTCTTCAGGGCAGCCCCGCTCCTTATTTTGAGTGTGACTTCTCAGCTCAAGTGTAGAACCCTCAACCTATTACACAGCTCCTTCACCCTGCTGGCATAGACTTTTTAATTTCCACTGCTGATCTTGGGCCTTCCTGGCACAGAACTGTAAAATAGACTGGCGTGAGTCCTTATCGTGGGCTCTTAGATTTCCAGTTGGATTTGTGGGAGACAGTGTCATGTGTTTTGGGTCTCTAGCTGGACTCATGCAGGACATTGCTGTGGGATCTAGGCCCTCAGCTGAATTATCCTGGGTCTTAGTGTTGTGGACAGATTTTCCTGCACTTTCTTGTGTTTAACTCTGGGTGACCATCATAAACCAGTATTACACATTCTGTGTTCGGTATGCAGTTGTTCTCCCTGTAATGCCTGACTACAACAACAATTTACAAACTCATATCTGAAAGACTTACTTCATATTTGTCCAAAACAGATATATGATGATTTAGACTTCCTGATTTATTATTACTATTTTTAATGACAAAGTTGTTTCTTAAAACATTATACACAGGGGTGTATAAGCAAATGGATTGCTAGCCCCCAAAATCCAGTTTTCAGGTATTTCTATAACCACTTTCTCCTGCTAATTGCTCCATTTGTTTTCTTTCTGCTTGTGTGGAACATTTCACACCAAATGCTTCACCCTCATAGCCTCACAATCTCCATGGGCACTGGAGTCCCGTTTACCCTTTGTTTTTACAAACTTTTTTGCAATAGTAAAAATTGGTTACTGTTTTTACCATTTATTTTATACTTTATTTATTCTTAATTTATTTTGAAGAACTATATTTTCCAACTGAGCAACTTTTGTGAGCTAAATATCTAACACAACACAACAGAAACAGCAATACAAATGCAACAACCACAGGCAAACTGAAGTAACATGAAATTACACTGGGCAACATGCAATGCAATTTAAGTAGACATGATCCTAGATCAACAGATTTAGTGTCTAAACCATGGGCAGAGGTCTTTGTTACATGATTATCAATATGAGTGCAATGGATTTTTTGTACACAATTGCAATACATGAGGAATGCATGTAAGACAGAGACAGAGAGACAGGAAGAAAATGCTGTAAGAGAATAAAACTTCAGCAGCTTGTGAGTCACCTGTCAGGCTGTGGGGCCCTTGATCTGAGCAGAGTTGAAAGTCCTGGCATTGGTGCTGATCACAAATCCTTGTATCTTTCTCAAGTTGAGTCCTCATTCTGAGACTTGTCTTAGTCCATTTTGTGTGACTAGAAGAAAATACTCTGGGCTTTGTTCTTTACATGGTAAATAAGTTTATCGAGTTTGCAGTCTTGGATGCTGATGTGTAAGTTTGGGCCACCTCATCTGTTTGCCTCTAATGAGGGCTTTTTGGCTACATCATGACATGGAAGCTGGGGGCAGTGAACATGTGGGAGAGAGATCACATGGCAGGACAAGAAGCAGGACACTCAGAGGGGCCAAACCCATTCCTTTGTAACAACCTGTTCTTGCAGAACCAAGACCCAACCTGCCCTGGAGACCAGCATTAGACCCCACCCATTGTGGAGTCCCAGACCTCGTCATGCTCCTCTGGGGCTCACCCTTTACTGATCCATCACCTTGCATTGATCCAACATCATTGTGTTGAGGACCAAGTTTGTAGCAGGTGAGCACTGGTGAAAAGCCACATCAAAACATTAAACACAGCAGGGTCGTTTCTTGTCAGTGCCCTCTGGCAGGGCCTTCCTAACCACAGGCAAACACTTGCCTTCCACAGGAAGCACCCTCTCCTGCCAGGACCTCCTGGGTCTCTCAGCAAACTTACCCGTCTGCTTCTCAGTGTCCAGCTCTGCCAGTGGCTACTGAGAAAGACCACCCAGGGGACAGTGTCCCACTTCTCCCTGTGCTTGCACGGCCCAGGAGGTGTGTGTATGCAAAAGTCTGATCTGTTGTAGCACACTTACTGCTGCTATCTTGCTCTCTTCTCTGTTGGATATGTTTGGTCACTCCCTCACAGGTATGTGTAAGTGCTGTGTACACACACATACACACACATGCGGCCAGGTAGTGGAGGACCCAGGATGAGTTTCTAGCTCTGTTTGAGTTTTGTGGACATACTACACATCTGCTTCGATAGAGTTAAAGAGCAGCATAGCATGAATTGAGATAAATCACACACAGAAGCTGAAAGATGGCATGGCTTCTCTCACATGAGAAACCCAAGCATAAATAAAAGAACAAGATAACATAGAGATAAAAGGAAACAGGGAGATGGGGCTTTTGCAACTGGGATGGAGACAAAGATGGGCAGAGGGAGAGGGGTGGAAGGGGACATGGAGAGACTGAAGGTCAGTGTGCAGGCACCAACTCCCCATGATGAATGCGATTCTTATGGACTGCAAGTGTGTACAAATAAAAAAAATAAAAAATTTTAAGAAAGAGAGAACTAAAGAGCAGCATCCACAGACCTGAAGGCCATCTGATCCCCGAGCCAAACTGGAGACCATGATGCGGGGTTGGCTGGGGCCAACGACACCGTCTTGGCAAAGTGCTAGTGAAGAGCCTGTGACTCAGACCATGTGGTCGTCCAATGAAGTGCAGGTAACGCTGGATAAAATGTCAACTCTGAAAGACATTTGGAAAACATTGATGCTGCTACCGCGGGGTAAGCAAAATATAATTATCCAGATTAAATGAGAAACAGTAAGATATTACTTCATTTTAGTCTTTTTTTCAGTTCCTAATATACTTTAAGGTGGCGCAAATACACATGTAGTTATGCCTAGACATTAACAAGTAGAATTTAATTATCATAATAGGTCTTCTTTGACATCAAAAATGTGTAGCAGTTGGGGGGGAATCACTGCATTTTCTTTGTAAAATGGAATGGAAGTGCTCAGGGAAGAGATTATGGAAAATGTTCACAGGATACTGCCTGAGGAAACTAATAAAAACTGACATCAAGTCTCTCAGGTTTGTGTCGGCATTTGATTAACTAGGAAGAGTGCATTATCTGTGCTCTGCGGGTCTCCAGTCTGATCCCTGGGTCTTGCGCTGTAGACTGAGCCCCTGCTCCCTTTTAAATTTCCAGCCACTTCTTGTGGAATGAGGAACAGGGTTTCTACCTGGGCTTCACGGTAACCCTCACATCAGAACTCTTCCTGCATTCCCTTTTCTCCTGACACCCTGGACCTGTTGGGGTTGGTCTGAAACCAGCCTCCTCCTCCTGTGTGGTGGGGACAGCAGAGTCTCACTGGGGTTCAGGGGATCGGAAAGGAGAGAGCGGGGCCCCGAGCAAGAGCATCTTCAGCAGTCGCGCAGGGATGGGAGGAAGGGGAGGCTCTGCAGCCGCGGGACAGAGCGGCTGAGCCGGGGCTGTTCCCCTCACGGGCTACTTCAGTCCCCGGCCGCTCCCTAAGGACAGATGCATGCCAGGAGCTGCTTCTGCTCACACATTTATACTACAGCATTTCTTCTTTCTCATCCTCTGCATTTTACACTTCCTTTTCACCTGTGGACACGCTGCTGCTCACTATTTTAAAATGAGATGTGTTGCTGCCTCTCTTGGTCATTTTCCCATTGCTGGGACACAATGCCAGACACAGCCTCAAGGAGGAGAGGGTGATTTTGGTTCATGGTTTCAGTCCGTGGTTGTCAAAGCACCACAGCAGGAAGGGTAGATGGGGGAATCTTGCAGGGGAAACCGGAAACCTCATGGATGCCTGGAAGCAGAGAGAGAAGGGAAGGAGCAGGAGGGAGTCACCTTGCCAGGGTTATTCCCAAGGGAGAGACTGCCTCTGCCCACTGAGCCCCATTCCTAACAGTACACTCAGCGATGTGTTCACCAGTGGATTAACTGACTGACATGTTTAACATCTCTGATGCAGTCACCTTCCACTCAGAGTAAAATTTTGGTGACATATCAGTTCTAAACCAGTATACTACCTGAGTGCATTACCCCTAACTGATTAATTCCATGGTTTACAGAGTCATTGGAGAAAATTTTATTTTTAAATTGTTCCTCTTGTATACACAATGTACATGTATGTTTTCCCCCTAAAATCGATGGGCCTGACACCGCTGGTTAATACACACAGCTGGTTCCTGACTTCCTTCGGTTCTACTCATGATTTTTGAGTCTGTGAAGGACTAAGTAGTCAACAGAAGCTGTAGCTTGAATTTTGAACTTGGAGTTTCCCCTGAGTGGATTCCATCCTTTCTCAGGATGCTGGCCAGCTGGTGTGAGCTGTAGCTCCAGGAGGAGGCAGTGTACTTTGTGGGGTGCTGAGCTACTCAGTGAGGATGTTCAGAAGATTCGGCAGATTTGATGGCTTTGCAGCCCAATGATATTTTCAGCTTAGGCTGGGCTTTTGGGGAAGTGGCTCCTTTGTAAGTTGAGGAGCATCATTACTAAGTGTATTTGTAGCCTCTAGCTTTCTTTCATTGGCTAAAAAGTGCTCAGTGATGTGCTAAATGTTAAAGCTGTCAGGATTTTAGAATTGGAGGAGCAGGTCTTTAATCAAGGTAGAAAATTATAACTACCGCCTTTTTCTCATCAGTGAACATATAATCAAAAATAATTGCATTGTAATCACTTTTAGGCTTTAATGTACCATTATTTAAACTTGAAGTTTAACTAACTATTGGAGATGCACCTACTTTTCCTTCCCTAATAATAGCTTTGCCTTCGCATGCAGTGCTCTGTGATCATCTGCAGAATGATACTCCTCTCTGACCTGGACCATCCACAGAAGGCCCCTTTGCTGAAGGTTTGGTCACCAGCTGGTGGCTCCATTGGCAGGCAGTGGAGTCTTGGGAGTCAGTCCTTGTAAGTGACAGTTAGGTCACTGGGTGGGTGCTTTCAAACAGGATCTGGCCCCTTAATCACTTTCTTTGCTTTACTGCCCCAGGGTGGGAACATCCTTTTTCTGCCATGGGTACCCACCATTGTGATGCACTGAGCCACTGTAAGGGCACAATTATACAAGCAGAAGAGGCACAACTATAGAACAGCAGATATATAGACACGTTATAGCAAGTTAAAAATCAAATAGTGACCTCTGCCTACAATCCTGCTGCCTGTCATGTAAATACCCTGCTAAATTCAGTCAGCCTTGACTGTCTGGGTCCAGCTGCTTTTCTTCTGATAATGCACTGGGCCAATTTGATTATTCCTAGCTTGTGTTTTCTTTAGCTAGCAGAATATATTATTTCAAACTTGCTTCAAGTGACCCAGTCAAGGACAGCTTTAACTTTGTTTGTTCTACTTGAACTCCCTCCCCTCATTCCCAGGATGTCCCAACATTATGACAAACACTTTCTTTTAAGTAAATATGTTTAGAGTTAGTTTGCCTGACAATGTATGACTTAATTCAATTCATGTAACTGATCATGTAATAACCTGCTCTCTGCTTTGTACTTCTGACTTGAAAACTATATTTAAACAGGACTCAAAATCAGCTCTTGGCAGGTAATTCAGACACTGTTGATTGTCTCCTAGCCTGCTGGTGTTAAAAACTATAAAGTTGCCTTCTTGATTCCTCGGTGCAGAGTTTTCCATCAGTTTTGATACTGATTTTTCTGCAACACCACCATAGACCCCAGCACAATGGGGCCAAGTGATCATGAACTGAAGCCCCTCAAACCATGAGCTGAAGTAACCTTTTCCTCCTTTAAAGTTGTTTATCATAGCAATGAAAAGCTGTGTGGCATTTTGCATAGTTTAAATTTATTTGAGCACTTCCCGGATGGGCTTCCCAGGATGGGTGCAGATTGAATTTCACGTGGTCATGTTTGTAGCTGACAGGGAAAAGAAGTAAAAGCTGAATGCTCAGGCACCTTAGACTTGATATTGACTCCTAGTATCCAGATCATCTAAGTAACAAAGTAAAGCAAGATGATACCCGAGAGTACTAGTGTGTTACCCAGGAGCAGTGCCTGGGAGTGGAGAATTCTAGCAAGATTTCTCATGAAAGACCAAGATAAGTTTCTGAATAAGGTGATTCTTCATCCAAAATGTCTTTTTTGGTCTTTGTCTTCTTGTTTTTGTGGGTGTTATTTACTTCAATTGAAAGACTCTGGTCTTCCGGACTCTCAGTGAACTGTGTGTAATATTTAGATGAGCATATTTTGAAAAAAGGATTTGAGGCAAATATGTATGTAATATGAGGCAGATATGTCATGGGAGTGGGGACGTTTTGGAGACACATTTGCTTGACATGATTAATTCCTGGACGTGGATGCTTCCAGCTCTCTGCGAGTTAGTAAAACGTGCAGAGTGCTACCAAGCACAGCAGGCAGCTCTGGCAAAGAGCTTTAGTTCCCCTCTGCTCAGCGCCCAGAGCAAGGAGAGATGGCCAGAGCCATTGGGCTGCCTGAAGAGGACAGAAAGGGACAATTTTTAATGTTTCTATGTCTACAGTTAATTTGAACATGATTTCTACAAGATAACCAACTCCTAGGCTCACTCCCTTGAGTTCTCCAAAGCATTTTAAAATTAGCAAACAGAACAGTGTTCTAACACAGATGAAATTCTTCAGTTTTTGAACTAAATCCCCAGTCTCAGCTTGATTCTTAAAAATGTCTTGATTTTCCTTTTTCTTGCCTCTCCTCTCCTCTCCTCTCCTCTCCTCTCCTCTCCTCTCCTCTCCTCTCCTCTCCTCTCCTACCCTCTCTGGTAGATAGACACATCCACTCATGTTTTGCAGTTTTGCCAATTTGCCTTGGAGGCCCCAATCTCTCTGACATACCATGGCATCTTTTGGGAGTATAAGGCCTATGAGAAGTTTGCTGATACCCTTAATAGGAATCCAAAAGCTTTGCAAGATTGCATTTGCAATGTAAGAGAAAAGGTGACTCAAGGCAGTCTAAGGGACATTGCAAGTAACTACAAATTACTTTCTTCTCTTTCAAAAGCTACTTCAGTGAATTAACTTCATGGTGTAATACTGTGTCTGGCACAATCTATCTTGCATAATAACATTTCTACAGTAGGTGACTCAAACAGCTTTTGAATAAGCACTATTACATTTCCCTCAATGCCTGAGCTTCCAGCAGAGACATGTTCAGCTAGAAGTTGGGAAATAAATAAAGCATATTGTTACAAAGAGTCTCTTTAAAGCTTATGCCTATGCTAATTTATTTAAATATATACATTAGGATAGTATGGATCTGAAGATTTAAGGGATAGTTGAAAGTTCTATGTGCTGACGTTCCCTTTTATTTAATGTCTAGCTTTTGCTGATGTAATTTTTCCCTTTGGAGTTTGTTCCTGAGAAAGTATTTATTATTTCCCAATGATTATCATCTCCGTTGTGCCATCCCTTTTGTAAACCACCTTAGGTGATGAAGACAAAGCAAGGTCACTGTCAGGCTTATGTCCTGATGCTGTAGAGCGGTTTTCATGAAAACTCATGAGGTTCTCACATTCAGGGGATTCAGTGTTTTTCATTTGCAACCTGGGAATTTGAATTAATGATGCTAGTGACACAGCATAGGTAACTCCTTCACTACCTGTGTCACCCAGGGATGCAATGTGTCCCTCTTCCTAACAACAGCAACTGTCTTAAGGGTTGTAGGGACTTGGGGAGGGCTGAGCCAGCATTTCAGAGATTCAAGGAGAGGGATTTGGGGTGTGAAAGCCATGGCAGGGCTTGCAAGATGGCCTCCTTGAAGCTATTGATCCCAGTGCCAAAACAAGCCTCTAAATTCACAAGGTTGCCACTAACATTGTTCAGTTATTGCAAGGAGCCACATGACAACCACAGAGAAGCCAGAAAGGACACTGCGCTGATCTGGTCCACAGCCACTTGCTGTGCACCTGCTTCATCACCGGAACGGAGCACCAGCCTCCGCTCACCTCCCACATTTTCCTCAAGCTAAAGCAGACTCTTCGTATTCACATACACAAGGGGAAATGGACTCATCTCTGCAGCCTCTCCGCCCCTGTGCCCCACAGACAACACAGATCATTTGTGGTGTCTGCTCCACGGGCAGCATAGATCTCACAGGTCTCCTACCCAGCTCCACGATCTCCCCACGGGGACATCCCAGCTCCAGAAACTGGTCCTCCTTCTTCTCTCCCAGGCCAGCAAGTCTGGCTCTTAATTCATTTCAATTGCATCTGTTCTTTAGGATATGCTACATCAAACATTATTATTATGCCCTACAACTATGTCCACTCATGGTTCAAATGAGATAAATAGTTCAAAAGGAGTTAAAAAAAAAAAAAGAAAAAGTAAAGAAAAAATTTCTGTGCCCAATACATGACTCACTCTCCAATAATAAAAGCAGTCATTTTCAACAATGCACATCGTGAATATTTTCTGTTTACCAATCTGAACAGTGTACTTTGACTCCATAACATGAAATACAAAGATATCCTTTCGTCTTTGCTCCTTCCTACCTCTTCTTCTGCTGGCTTTACTGAATAAGTTATTTAGTTTTGTGTTGCAAAGATGTAAAATATTTACATTTTGTTCTGCAATTATAATTATGTTCGCTCTGCTTTTTCTATATGTCAATTATAAAAGCTGAAATATGTAATATGAGCATTATGTAAATATTATTTTCTGCAGGAAAAGAAGTGTTTTTTGGCAAGCCTTGTAATTAGGCATCTGTGCAAATAGGAACAGTGAACGGGGCAGGCCACAGCCAGCAGGCACATCAGTGAGCGGCTTGGTCCCCGTGACCAGGCGGCAGCTCGTTCTGGGTCACTCAGGTAGCCGGCGTGGGAGGAGGAGAAGTTGGTGTCCAGGGTGAAAGGCTGGGGAAAAGCATGGCCCCTCTGTCTCCTGCTGCCCCATAGAGTAGCAAGACAGCTGGCCTGGGCTGCTCTGCCCTTTTGATATCTGGAAGGGTCGTCACCCCAGGAGGTGGAGAGGAGAGGAGTCCCCTGCAGCAAGAGCACAGGGCCAGGAGGGTTGGGACCACAGCTGCATGCCAAGGAGACCAGGGCAGGAGCCCTACTACCTGGCTTTTGCGTTACTGCTGGTGCAAAGCAAGTCAGTGTGTGGAACGCTCCAGATGTCGGAGTTCCCCAGCGTAACACCCGCTGCGTTTCCCAGTGGGGTAGGGTGGGCAGGAAAGCCAGCATGCCCAGGACAGGCTGCAGAGAGACTGTACTGACTCTGCTGGTCCCTCGTGTGAGAATGACCCCACTGGGAAAGGAAGGGTGGGTCTGACAGGGCCGACGGATGTGCTGCTGAGCAGGAGTGAGGGAAGGGTCAGTGTTCATGGAGATGATAATGACATGAACCTTGAAGGGCTGCACTGGTAATCTGTTAGGAGCTGGCACTGCGTCTTCCTCTTTGCCTTTCCTCCTGGCTGCTGCAACCCAGTCCTCAAAACTGCATTCACAGAAGAAGCTGGAAGCAGATGAGAGTGACAGGATTGGGCCAAGGGATGGGGTGGTCCACGGCCCCGGTCCAGGGCAGAACTGTCTCTCCAGGATGGAGCAATCTTTGCTTCCATGTAACCAAGATGAGCTCTTCTCACTGGGAAGGAAGAAGTATGCGGAGTTGCTCTGGGGTAGACAAAGGACTCATAGACCTCCCACGTGGTGTGTAGGATGAAGAGGTCCTGGTGACATGCACTCCAGAGAGGAGACGGGAGTGGGGGATATAAGGGAGGTACAGGTGCTGGTGAAAGCTCTGATGTACATCTGGGGTGCCCTGTGAAGCCTCTTGTGTTCAGAGGTTGAGCTTCCGGAAGATGACTGCACCATGGGGGTGCTGTACTCATCTGTGGGTTGTGTTGTGTTGGGACAGCTGGGTCACTGGGCTGGACAGGTGCATCTCCGTTTCTGGCTCCCCCTTTCTCTCCTGGCCTCCTGGCCAGCGTGACATCTCCACCTCTCCTCCAATAGACCCTTCCACCTGCCCTGCCTGCCTTGGAGCCAGTTTACCATGGACTAAATCCTCTGAAAGCTGTAAGCCAAAATAAATATTTCTGCTTTTAAATTGTGTGTTTTGGGTGTTGCTTCCCAGTGAAGAGAAGGTGACAAAAATACCTTTGACTTTAATTTTTTGATTGGAATAAGGAGGTTTTCAAGTGTTTAAACAAGCTAGAGATCTTTTCTTTTTTCTTTCTTTCTTTCTTGTTTTTATTTATTTTTTATTTATTTATTTTTTTTGCTGCGTCTAGGTTACCAGCAAAGAGAGTCAGAATTAAATCCTCAAGTAGACTTACCAAGAAGGAATTGCCCAGAGCGATTATCGAGCCACTTTTCCAGGAACCTCTGGCTCAGTGGGAGCAGCTGTGGTGCCTGATGTCAGATGCGGAGTAGGCTGTCAGGGAATCTCCGCAACAGGAGCAGAATGGGAGGAAGAGTGCAGTAAGAGAAGTTTGGAGTCAAGTTCAGACTGGTTGCGCTTGAGGGCCTTACACAATGTCTAGGAGGAAGCGTGTTTTTTTCAAGTTTATTAATCTTTTTACTGCTCCCTTTTTGGTAACATGTATTTGCAGAGCATGCTGATTGCATTTATCATGGAGAGTCAGTACCTGTACAAAACACATGTTAATTATCCTTTTGTCCCCTTCTGCTCCCATCCCTCCTTGCTCCCTCCAGTTCTTGGTCTTCTTACCATTTGCAAAAGCATCTATGGATCAAGAAAATGAGGTGTTCATACACAACCGAGTACTACTCTGCCGTGAAGAAGGATAAACTCAGGGCAATTGCAGGTAAATGGATACACCTTGAGATCATACTATTAAGTGAAATAAACCATAATGGTAAGTTTGAATATTGCATGTATCCTATTTATGAGAAACCCAAAGTATGAATAAACAGCAAAATGAAAGATAGATAACAGGAAGTGGTGAGAAATGCCTTGAAGCAGAGAAAGGTACGTTAGGGATTTGGGGGTGATCAGGGCTAGGAGACCAGAGAGTCCTGCTCATGCCAAGGAGAACTCGGGGTAGACCTTCTGGGAGATGAAGTGATGAAACATGGAGAAGAGTCACAGCTCAAGGAAGGACAGGCAAGTGTGTGTTTGCAAAGTCCAGGAGGGCCAAGGGGAAGAGGGTTGCATCCACTCTGTCAACTGAGTGCAGCAGTAAGTGAGGAGAGACTGGCGGCCTTTTCCTTGGATTTGGCAAATAGGAGGTCATTGGTGACAGTAGAGGGGCACCCTCAGGGGAGACAGCAGGGAGCTGGCCTGGGCACGGGATATCCCTCCTGCCACCAGCAGTCGAGGACAGAGTGCATCCTGCGGGGGCCCCAGAGCGTGGGCACAGGGAGCAGGCATGAATGTGGTTTAGGCACAAGCTCAAGAAACTGTGTCATTACCAAAGATAAAGCGTATCAAGAGGACATGGGGGACAGAAAGAGGGGGCCCAGTTAAAGGACAGGCATCTGCTAGATTTAGAGTCATCTAAGCACACAGAAGACATGGTTCCCGGAGGAAAGTCTTCGACATCTATGACACATTAGGGAACAGCTCATTGGCTGCGGCTTGTTTCATGAGAATCAAGGATACAGTTAAAAACCCATAAACCACATGTGACTGTTTCCTTTTCAGTAAATCACGTGGCATCTCTGCAAAAAGCATACATTGTCTAACCTACATCTGTGTACAGTGGTTCCTCAGTTCATGAACTCGATTCTTTCCATAATTCTGGTCATAAATCAAGTTGGAAGAGAACTGAATCAAATTCAATGGTTAGGTGACATGTTGACCTTATGGAGAAATTTGATTTGGGTCTCAATCAGTTCAGTTTGTGACCAGAAGCATGGAGAAATTGAGTTTGTGAACTAAGGTACTCTGTCTATCTGTCTGTCTGTCTGTCTATCTGTGTCTACCTAGCTACCTACTTTATGTTGCTTTAGAATTTTTCCTTCAGGAAAGCATAAACACAGACAAGATTGTATTGACAATAGGCTGTCCTTTTTCTCCACTCATTTCTCCAGTCTTGGTAAATTTTGTTGTTACTGAACTTCATTGCGTTCTTTAAAAATATGATTGTGTCTGTTTTTAATTAAAATTGGCCCATCAGGTGCATAGTGTGGGTGTAAAAGTAATAGGATCATTTTTCACCCTGGACTTTCTTAAACATGTGGTTGGTTTTGCCCTTAATTGTCCACCACAGCTGATTGTATTTGCCTTATTATTTGTTAATATTCACTTTTTATCCAAAATTGCTACCAGGCACATGAGGCGAGTGAGAGAATTTGCTACCCATGTCATTGTCATTGCATCTCGACATAGAGGCCATCAAAGCATTGACAGTGGTTATGTTCTGTAAGATGCGTTTGATTATTCTTGGAATGCTATGTAATGTTTTGTATTTATTTTATTTAACAGAAATATTGCTTTAACTCCAGGGAGAGGAATTATCCACCGATAAGAGCTTCAACCTGTCAAGTGCCTACAACACTATTGCGCTTTGCTTCAGCGTCTGATCAAAGCAGGCAATGAACTCTCCAGAAAGCCATGGGGCACCAGAAAGACTTCTAAAGAGATTGTCTTCTCACTTTCCATATTTCCTGACTATTCCACTCCATGAGCACCAAGCATAAGCTGCCTGGTGTCAGTCTATTGAAAACTTTTCATTTTGCTCATTTCGGGTTTCCTCAACCAAGCCAGAAGCTGTCACCACAGAGGGCCAGGGGTGTCTCCATCCCGGAGCTCCTCCAGACTTACTGCTGGCAGAGGTGACACACAATTCCCAGAGCAGTCTCGTATTCCTCTGTAGTGGCTTTCTTTCCATAAACTACCCCTTTCTGATTTTTCTCCTCTTTCCCTAGATGGTTTCACCTCTAATGTGACAAGACAAACAGAAGCTGCTCTGGTGTTACACCGACCTGTGCCTTTTTCTCCCTCCCTTCCACCCTCTCTCCCTCCCTCCTTCCTTTCTGCCCAGAATCCTCTTTCTAGGATGGCAAATACTGTTTATGCGAGGTTGTGGACCCCATATTCCTTTGGGCACGAGTGCCACTGTAGGACCTGCTTCGCATTTCTGAGTCCAACCTCAGTTATTTGTGTTTGTTTGTTCTTCTGAGTCTAGAACCCTGTAATTTACATTTTTATCCACTTCTGCAGGTGTATCTGAAGCTGGGTAGCTAGTGATTACAGATTGAGTAACACTGAATGCGTGCTTCCACATCCTGACTCATTTGAAGCTTTCCCTGGCATGCTTTAGTCTCCATAGGTGCTAGTGGATGCTGGCAAAGTTGGAATGCTGCAGATTTAGTGTTCTGTAAGTGTGCAAGTTCAGTGAAGAGTCCACCCTCAGGAACACCTTCTGCTCTAGTCCTCTGTGAAGAGATGACCCAGATGGGCTAAGTGTACCGATGTCTTTTTATTTTTACTTTTTTAACTGTACGTGTGGGCAGTACATAATTTTGACACTCCTTGTGGAGTGAGTTCATGTACATAACACATCTGCATGCCTTTTTCATTCTCTTCTCTCCCCTTGTCTCCTGCTACTTCTATCTCCTGGTCCCTTCTTATTTAAGAAAGACCTATCTCCCCACTTCCTATGACCTATCTTTTATTTTACTGTCTATTTATAATTTGGGCTTATCATGTAAGAGAAAGAGTGTGATATTTCAGCTTTTGTGTCTGGTTTATTTCACTTAACATTAATGTCTCAAGATGCATCTATTTCCTACAAATGACTCATGCTTATGTTTCTTCAGGTCAGAGTTGCACTCCTCTCAGCGTAAAGGCCACATTTTCTTTATTCATTCATCTGTTGATGGAGACATAGGCTACTTCCACGATTAAGCTATCATGAGTTGTGTTTCTATGAATGTGACTCACTGTAGTTGATGACTTTAACTCCCTCAGGAAGATACCTAGAATGGAAATATCGGGGTCAAATGGAATTTATATTTCTAGTTTCTGAGGAATCTCTATACTGATTTCTATAGTGGCTGTACTGTTTTTCATTCCCACCAATTATATAGAAGAGTTCCTTTTCCTCAGCAGCCTCACTAGCATCTGTTACTATTTGATTTCTTAATGATGGCCTGACTCATGTGGAAGTCTTGGTGGGAATTTGCAAGCAGAAGGCAGACATCACCAGGGGATTAGAAAGGTTCAGTAGATTCACAAAGCTTCAGTAGAAAACTTAGATCTATATTGCAAACTTAAAAGCAAAGATAAACAAAATGGCCCTAATTATTTTCTGTGTTGGACAGTGTCATGGGACTTGGTCGGTCTTATATAGCTAACCTTTGAAAAATGGGAGTAAAAATCAGTGAAAATCTACTTACTGGAATTCAATGAACATAATTAAATTAAGCATCTATTTTTGCTTAGGGTTTCTGATGTAAAAGGGAAAAACAAAGGTTTTCTTAAAAAAGGAATTTGAAAATCCAAAGATTTATGAGACTTTTCCAATTTGTAAAGTTAAACTTCTAGGTAAAAATGTTTCACTCTTAAACATTATCAATAAATTTATCAGGAGAATACAAAGTGTTGGTAAGAAAGAATGATTTTACATAATAGTTTTCATATTTTCCCTAAAAATGTCATTTTTGAATATTGAAAATAGGCATATCTAAACTTACCTAATTACACAATGAAAAAACTTTCTGAGTTCTTCATTCTTGTGTTCAGAAAATGTAAAAGGATAAAGCAGAAGAGAAATGTCTTTCATCTTAGACAAAATTTTGTGTTCTCCAGGCACTGATTTCGTGGTTTGGCTTTTTCTCATCATCTGCAATCACTTTGTTCTCTCTCAGTATTTTGAGACCTACTTACTATTTTTCCTGTTCCTCTTAAGAAGAAGTCTTGACTTTGGGGTGATTGCTCATTTTTGTTTATTTATTTATTTTTAGTGTTTCTACACTGAGTCTTCTTTTGTCTGTCTTTGTCCCCTTTTGGTTCTTGTGAATTCTGGAGGAAATTAAAACACTTGCTGAGACCTGGAAAGAACTGGTGATGTCAAGGACTTCTCTTAAGATACTCTCTGTGCAATTCTTGGGGAATCATTGCTTCAAAGTAAAAAGAAGTTCATCATGAAGAGCAGATGAAGAATGTAGAGGTGGGGTGAGCACTGCGGCCGGGAGGTCACTCTGACAGTCCCCTCCTGGACTGCCAGGATCCCGAGTGAGGCACTGCCCTCAAATTCTGGAAGAGACCACTGGGAGTGGGCACAGGCAGACTCGGGGTGCAGGAGCCCCCCGGTCTCCTCTGTGTGCACCTGGTGCCATCCTTTTCACTCCAGTCGCCGTTGATGTTATCCTGAACTTTCCCTGGCTGTGTCCTCTAGAAGTCCCTTTGCAGCTTTAGCCCAAGAAGCCAGCGCCAGCTCTTGGTGTCATGATCTATGGCTCCCTGGTCAGGCCACCCAGAGCCCTGGGCTCAGTCCACATGGACAACACAGGCCGCGCCGTGGGCACCTGGAGTCTTTTTTCCCTGTGAACCCTGTGCTCCCCACTCATCCCTGCCCTGTGGCAGCCTCCTGCATGCTGAGACTTGGGATCCCCCACCTCCTGATTGGCCATGCAGAAGTCACCCGCACCCCATGGTCTTTGGTATCAATTCATTTATTTAGGAGTTCAAATGACTTGCAAATTAAAGGTAATTAATAGCTCACACTTGACACGAAGCAGGCGGATTAACTGAGGGGCCAGATGATGCCGAGAACTCGGGTCCTGTCCATGTGTCTGTCCTATTTCCTGATGTCTTTTACTCTCCATCTTCAGGCTCCTCCCCTTATGAGCACAACAAGGCAGAGGCAGCACCAGCCATCAGATCTGCTCACCGCCATCTCCTGACAGTCTCCTTGCAAATTTGAGAAGAGCAGAAAGACCTCTCTCAAGAGCTGCCTTGCCAATTTGCAAGTTGGCAGAAAGTACCTGACTACTTGCAGTCTCCTGGAATGAAGAAAGAGAGGAGAGTGTCTATGCATGGACAACACAGAGATAAAACATTTACACACTGTCTCTGCTGAAAGGACGGTGTTTATCCCAGGGTTTTATGGCTGGTGACTAAACAGAAATAGTAATGTACTTTGGTGGGAAAGCAACACAATTCCTGTGTGGACAGGTCTGCAGGGTTGTTGGTTTTGTTCCCTGTCCCTGTCCTCTCTGTTCCCACCCGGGGTGTCCTGGCAGGCTCCTCCCCTTTCTTGGGTCTCTGTCTAAGTCACTCCAGCTGCTGTACTAACAGTCGCAGTCCGGGCGCTCGCTCCTGATGGAGACGCACTCCTCACGCTCTGGAGGGCGCATCACCATCACTCCAGGTGTGCTGCGTGGCCTGGCGGCTACTCGGCCCACAGCCGGACTCCGCGGCCTCTACCCTCTACCGTGCTGCCTCCCGGCTGAGCGCTCTCTGGGCCTCCTTCGTAAGGGCGCTGATCCCAAGCATGGGGCTGCACCCTCCCGATCTGATCTGAATCCAGACCCAGAGGCCCCAGCTCCTGACAGCAACCCCCCTCGGGGCCAGGGCTTCAGATTGAGGGTGACGTGAAGAGTGACACAGCGCTCAGGCTACAGCGGACACAGAACCTCGTGTGTGCAGGGCCGCCTCACGCACCATGCTCTGCTCACTCGGTGTCACAACACCTGCTCCCCGGCGGTATGTGGCACCTTCCCCTTGTGAGCACGACTGCTCGTTAGCGCTCCCTGCGGTTCTTGAGGGTCCCACACAGATTTGGAAAGAGGCCTGTCAGCCCCGGTCAAAGGCAGCGTCACACAGTGTCACCTGCGCCAGAGAGCCGTGGCTTCCGCAGTCATAGCTCTGCAGCGCCTCCCCCAGGGGAGGCTTGGCAGGGTTTCATCCCAGCAGCATTGCTCTTAGGTCTCTGTATTTTAGCTCATGTTGGCTTTTGTCCCCTGCCTCAACGTTTATCTCCTTGCTACTCCCCAAGCAATCTCTGTGGAAGATGTTTTATAAAAAAAAAAATTTACAGTGCATTACTCTGCAAAAAAAGAAAAGACAGACAATTCATTTACTGCCTCTGCCCTCTATTATTCGTGGTCAGGTACACTGGCGGGAGGGAGCGGAGCTCAAAGGCACTGACAGCACTGATATCTTTAGTCATGGCTGTGTCGCAGGATGGTGAGTCCTCGCTAAGCGATGCTTTATTAGACACTTTGTAAATTAGTATACGTTTGCAGTAGCGCTCACCTGGGGAAATTGGTACACATGGTATCACATCCTCATCATTTTATAACTCCTACCCTCCCAGAGCAGGATGGTTAAGGAAAGGTTGCATGTGTGCACTTTAATTACAGAGATGAAACTCTTCTTCAGCTTCAAGATTTCCAGGAGTCCAAAGGTCTCCCTTTATCTGTAATATTACTTTTCCCAGTTTTAATTACACAAGGTCAACTGTGATCTGAAACTGTTAGATGGAAAAATTCCCAAAGTGAAAATTGCATGAATTTTACATTGCACACCAACTGGTCTCCTGTGATGAAATCTCAGGCCACGCAGCCCTGTCCCACCCAGGAGATGAGTTATCACTTTGTCCAGTGTATCTGCTCTGTGTATGCTACCTACCCATCACCCACTTGTCAGTTATCTTAGTTATCTATGAGTGGTCAGGTACCATGGAGCCTGAGCTCAAATCAGCTTTAGTAATGGACTGAAAGTGAAAAAGCAGTGACACTGGCCTATTGTTATTACTGTTCTATTTTATCAGTAGTTATTATTATTGTCCTATCTAATGCATAAGTTAAACTGTATCATATATATGTCATACATACATGCATAGGGGAAAGCCCATCGTGTGCATAGGGCTTGGTATCACCCATGGCTTCAGGCCTCTTCTGCATGTTTTTCAGTACCCACCAGGGTCTTGTGGAAGACGGATTTCTGCTTAAGAGTCACTCACTACTTTGCCAGGGTGGCTCGAGCTCGGGGTTCTGGGAGCAGGAGAGAGCTACAGTAGCTCCCAGCCGAGGGTGTGTGAAGGGTGTTGCTGCTGGGCTTCAAGCCCAGAGAGGCAGGGGGTCGAATGCACGCGTCAGAGTCGGAGCATGGAGCGTGGGGGTGGAATGCAGCTGCAGATGCAGGTGGCCCTGGGCTCCACCCCTCGATCCCCCAAGATGCACAGATGTGTTGTTTCCCCTTCACGTCTTCTGCACCCATGGTCCTTGGATGTCTCGTGTGGGAAAGGGGCTAAAGTGCATGTCTAGAAAGCTGGAGGTGCACCACAGATGAACCTCCATTCTCTTCATCTCTAGGGCCTCCAGGAGATAACACTATCTAGCTCAAAATCCAGCGGTTTGCAGAGATAAACTGCGGAGAAACTTTTTTTAGTATCAAATGTGTGCACAGAATTAATATATTAAATATAATTGTGCATGTATGCTAATGGTTAGAATATATCCTGACCATTGACTTGTTTTTTTTTAAAATAAGACTTAGCATTGATTTGCACAAATCATGCCCACTTGTTACCTAAACTCAGCTTTTGTTCACTTTTAAGCAAATGCGGAAATGTTACTTTGTGATGGGAGCACGTGATCCCCCACAGGGGTGGACCTGTGTCTCTCGGGCTCCA
Organism: Dasyprocta punctata; assembly: GCA_004363535.1. Classification (NCBI taxonomy): domain Eukaryota; kingdom Metazoa; phylum Chordata; class Mammalia; order Rodentia; family Dasyproctidae; genus Dasyprocta; species Dasyprocta punctata. The sequence continues at coordinate 2,368 of RJWM01003081.1, read as the reverse complement.
GAAGGGCTCACATCGGCAGAAGCGCCACACATTTTAAAACCTTTGTTCAATATTAGTTTGTCTCTGGCCCTGGGACCGAGCCACGATGGATCTCTAACCACGTAAGGAGAAAAGCAAGCAGCCTACATCCTCTACGTCAGTGCCACTTGGAAACTGGTGTTCAAAGTGTTGAGAGATCTGTGCTCTTATTTGTAATACATTTAGTGCAGCATGCAGCATTCTGACAAAACTCCAAATTTCCCTTCCGGTTATCCATGTCCTTGAAATGCCCTCCCCTCACTGCAGGCAGAAGCTGATTATAATGAAATACAGCAAGACCACAGTTGCTGAGCAGCTCCAAGCTCAAGCTTTCCAGTATTGGGACACCAGAATTCAAAAACAGTCTGTTCTGTGTCCATAACTTTGTTGGATAGTGAACTGAAAATCCGACTTGAGAAAACCTGCACAGGTGGAGAACAAGTGGTGTCTCGCCAGGGACACTGGATGAGGCTGTCTAAGGGCTGATCTCACCCAGACAACACACAGTGCTTGTGTTGGTGCGCTTCAGTGTTCGTCTTGGTGCATAAAATATCACAATCCTCGCTCCACAGAATGTAAAACCTAAGAGGAGCTGAATTTGACAGGTAAGGTATCACTGTGTCAGCCTTGGAGACTTTGTGTTAACAGTGATGAGCAGTCCATGGGTTTGAGTCTGAACCTGCAGGTGAGCCCTTAGGGTACAGGCTAGATGTGTGACAGGGATTGAGCAGGGCCACTGAGCAGGCGCCAGAGGTCTTGAACTGAGACCTGAGCTCCTGGAAGCTGCTACCAGCTAAGAAGGAGATGGGGCTGAAGCCCCACAGCCAGAGGAACCCAATTCTGTGCCTAGCACAGGTGAGCTTCTTGGGGCCAAGAACCTCAAATGGAAACCACCCCTGCTGGTGCCTCATTTTTACCTCCGGGAGACCCTAGCAGGGAGCACCATCAACCCTGGCCTGGATACCTGACTCATGGAAACTATGGAGGAATAAACAGGCAGAGTTTCCTGTGCCTCATCAAAAGAAAGCTTCCAACTCCAAGCATCTGGGAAAAGATTTGTCACATCATTGACAATATCAGAGCAGCAGTCAGGGGTGCAGATTCTTTCCTTGCTTTATATGACCTTCTTTAAACACCTGTGACTGATAAATACAGGGCTTGGACTCCAAGATTGGTTTGGACTCCCTATTGCTGCAGCAAACATGCGGCAGAGAACTAAGCTGTTTTCAGGTCTGTACTGTAAGGACCAAGCTCTCAGAAGGTGTCCTGGGGGGTTGTCACATGGATTGAGGGGATGCCTTCAGGCACAGGCAGTGTGATGTTCCTACTGCCTCGGGGCTGTGTCCTGGCTGCTGCTATCTGTCCTGTGGTCACAGTCAGCTTGGACCATCTCTCTGTCCCTCAGTTTTCTAAGAGAATGCATGTAAACTCCTACCATATGGTGAAGGCCAGTCATTAGATCAACCAAATGCTACCTGTCTATTAAATTTTTTAAAATACATACAATCAGTATGTTTAGAGAATTAGCAATTTTCAATTGGCACACAACTGAATGCATGGTTATTTAATTTACAAAACAATCAGTTCACAGCTTATCACAGTTTAGTAGGCATCCAGGCCTGACTTACCTGGAAACTCTACTTGGGGCCAAATGAAGTGTTTAGTCTTATTCAGAGCCCAGGATTCTCTTCCACACTCATCCACACTATTGAGAAAACTTACTTTCTTGCAGTTATAGAATTGGATAAAAATAAACATCAATAAATATACAGAAAACAGAACAGGTCCCTCCCCACAGTGAAAATGAAAATGAGGGACACGAAATTCTCCAAGATTTCCTACAATAGGAAAATTTTATGACTCTGAGCTTCCTTTGGATTATCAGATTCTTCTATGTGTATTGACATGTGTCTCTCCTGCTTTTCACTTCTTTTCAAACCCTAAGCATTGGTATGGAGATAGAACTCCTCGGTCAGTCTTTTCCATGGGTTGGCTCTGAATTAGCGGCTCTCGGTGCCTGGAAGACAGGAAAATGTGTGCTTGGGAACCTAGAGTTTTGGGGACTTTCACAACCCAAAAATGCAGGGTTTCAGAGGGAAACACTTATGTCTAAATTACAGACTTGAAATTCAAGATGGAGATGAATATAGTCAATTCTTGGAAAAGTCTAATGGTGCACCACACTTGACTAAAGAAGCCTCTGGATGCTTCAGACTGAGTTGGTGCTAACGAGCGCCCTTGGCAGTGCAGTGGCCTGGAGGGAGGGTGCTCATGCTTGAGGCTGATTTCTCAAAAAGGGATTTGCACCCCTCAGGACTGTTTCAGAAATGAGCCGGTACTATTCTCGGAA